>CAKAEH010001492.1:0-214456 GCA_916381525.1 Cercopithifilaria johnstoni
AATAATAGCATTATAATAATTTTACATTAGCTTTCACCAAATTTTCACTTAATTTTATAATACTAAAAATTGTAATTTTGAGTGTTTAATTGATTTTAATTGATTAATTGACAACCTGTTTTTCGTCATCAATTATTAGATGTTTTGTGAATTCTATTGTTACATAACAATTATAAATAACAAATAAGCATTTAATTGAAACTTATTATATGATAAACACAACAACAAAAAAAAAACACCTAATAATTGAAGGTAAAGAAAAACTGGTTGTCAATTACCTTTTATTTTAACATTACTGATTGTATTGAAGCGATTTTTAGATTATTATTATTATTAACTATTATTAATTATTATTAATTATTATTGCTATTATTATATTATTAATTGTTCGAAAGAGAAGAAAAACAACTTCAATGCGAAACATACGTTGAGTTGATTAAACACAAATTTGACAAATAAACAAAATGCTGAAAATATATTTTGCAGAAATAATTAAATGGTGTCAACAGTTATCAGAGGGAACATGTTTATATCATATCTTATCAGATTATATCATTATCATATTATGTCACACATCATTTTATGTCATGTCATAACATGTCATATCATGTTATGCATGATTGACTCAATTGTTAATGTTTAAAAATTTCAATTAAAAGTTATTCATTAAGTTTCTCTATGCAAAAAAAAGATAATGATAAAATAATAGAAAAATATTGTAATTATGAATGAAATAAAATATACGCGAATTTTCTTCATATTTTCCTCACAGTTTTTTTTTTTTCATATAATTTTTTTATCAATAAATTATCACTTTGATAATTTTCCTAAAATGAAAATTTTATAGGAAAAGCTTTTTCCGATAAAAATTATTATCAAAGTTAATTGAATACTTAATGAATTCACTAATTGTAATCATTTATCAAATGATACTTATCAAACTAAAAGCATAATAAATGGTTGTCAATTCATTCCTATAAAGTTCCATTCTTTAGAAGAAACCTTTTTCTTTCACTCTCTTTAAAGGAACAAAATGTCTGTCAAAAAAAAGGTTGAAAAAAGTTTAACAACAAATTATCAAGTTCTATTCAATTCCTGGCATTCCCTTTTTTTTTTTCTTCACTTCTTAAAATTCAAATTTTGAAATGATCGGCTAAATTTTCTTTATCGGCTAAATTCTTTTCATTCCTTTGAAAGCTTTTACCAGTTTCTTAAAGGAAACTTTTCTTCATTTAACAAAATTCTAACAACAAAGAAAGAAAAAACAAAAGTAATAATTTGTGTAGCACTGATCGAATCGGAAATTTTTTAATTACCGATTATTTAATTACCGATTATGAATTTGAATTATTATTTTTTTCTGAATTTACAACAGTAAATTGTTGTTGTATATGCCCGATATTGTGAACATATAAAGTAAGTAATTTAATTTAGTAAATTATTTAACAATTTTAAAATTGCTTTTTTTTCTCATATAAATTAATGAATGATAATATGATGATAATCTCTGAAAATAGTAAAATGAAGAAAAATTTTCTTGCAAATTAATTTTTTTCAATTAACATTTTTTGCAGCGCTTAATTCTTTGTTTTAAAAATTTTTTTATTAATTAATAAGAAAAAACAATAGTAATAATAATAATTCAAATTGAATAATGAATTAATTAGTTTGTTGAATAATTGCAAAGAAATTTAAAAACTCTTCAAATTTGCATATAATTTAAGAAATTCAAGAAATGAATTAATATTGGAAATTTTAATGATATCCAAATTTCTTAACAAAAATTATTTTCGCATAAAATATTTCCATATGCTTAATATGAATAAAGGAAATACTTTCCAGGAGTTGATTAATAATTTTCTTTATTAAAATAATTAATTGAAAAATTATGAAAACAGGAATTCACCATAAAAAATGGAAGATCGTTGAATACCTTTCTCTCTCTCTCTCTCTCTCTCTCTTTCCCTCTCTCTATTATGGAAGTATAATTAAATGTATATTTAAATGAAAAGCAATTAAAATGATCAATAAAAGCAAGCTTAATATATCATAAAGATTAAATTTATAACCGCTTAAATCTATCAAGATAAATTTATAATCGTAATTTATCTTAATTTCTTCTTCTACACTTATAAAGCTTTCCTAATCGAATGTTAATCTGATATTAACATATCAGCTCATTATAATTAAATACTGTAATTAATGTTTCTCATATATATATGCTAAATTTATCATTTAGTTTAGATATGATATAATATATCCTTCTGATTACGATATAAAATCACAACTTTTTTGAACTCTAAAATATTCATAGCAATTAAGCTCGTAATTATGATAGCTTATCATTTATCATTTCTTAAAGAGAAAAAAAATGCCATAAATGAAATATTAAATAAAATTAATATTTACTAAAAAAGTTTTCATAATTCACTTTAACTTATTATTGTTATGATTGCACACATTTATACCTCACAATCCATACCTATCCCATCTCTATAGACAGATTAATCTGTCATTAAAGTAAAAAATGGCCAATAGCTTTGATATCTTTCTCTCTCTCTCTCTCTCTTTTTCATCGAGAAATTTACAATGAATTTTGCTTATCACCAATTTCCATCACTTATCATTTGTGATATGAAATGAGATTGTTATGTATGAAAAATACCATAGTTTAAAATCTTTTAATGTTAAAACATATTATTTCATTTGTATAAATGATATATCTTAATTTTCGTTGATAACTTTTGCACATTTCTTCACTCTATCATTTCACCCAAATATATACTCCAATATGCAAAATTGAACAAAATAAATGCTAGTGGAAAAATTAGCCTGAAATGAAATGAAAAAATTAGCCTGAAATAATATGAAAAAATTAGCCTGAAATGAAATGAAATGAACTGAAGTTCATTGTTGATTGATATGATATTACTAAAAAGAATGTGCTATATTACGAATAATTACATAGGTATAGCAGAATTTTAATTGAGTGAGAATATCCGAAACAATAATTAATATGAATTTAAAATACTTAATACCAAATTTCGATATCAAAATGATAACAACTATTATCATTAATGTGTTATTTGTATTAAATCTATATTTAAGATGTATTTCTTTCATTGTAAACTTAAATTAATTCTTAGAAAATTTGGAAACTATTATTAATTGTTTAAATCAATGAAGCTTATCACCTGGCCATTATATCAATTCTTTCAGCTCGTTTACATGATGATAATAAATTACACCATTGTACTAATTTAATGCGTTTCTTTTGTCCAACATACATAAGATCTGATACGTCCTATAAAACGGGGAAAAAAAATTGCACATCTAAGGGATTCTATATTCTTTGAGATTTGTGAGACATGGGATTCTATATTCTTTGAGATTTTTGAGTCTTAGGATTCTCTAATCTTTGAGATTTTTGAGACTTAGGATTCTCTATTCTTTGAGATTTTTGAGACTTAGGATTCTCTATTCTTTGAGATTTTTGAAACTTGAGATTTTATAATCTTTGAGATTTTTGATACTTGGGATTCTAAATTTTTAGAGATTTTTTGAGACTTGAGATTCTGTCATCTTTGAGATTCTATATTCTTTAAGATTTTTAAGACTTCCATATATCACTTTAAAATTTATTCCCTACTTTCTAGAAACTTCAAATTTTTTCGTCGTCTATTTGTTAGAAATTTAGAATGCCAAATTATTTATTTCATGAATTCAATTTTCCATTTCAATTTCATTTGCAAAAATATTTCGCTCATAAATTCTGCAAGAATATATAGAGATGTGGAACAAACCTGAAATGTCCAAATAGGTTCCGGACTTTGTGTTATATGTGATGAATTGAAATCAATTAATTCATAATTCATTTCTTTAAAACTTTGTTTCCGTCTACGTCGTAATAAACTCTTAAAATTTCAAGAAGAATATATTTATTGTTTTCAATTAATGAAGGAAACGAATGATTTTTGTAACAGCAATTTACTATATATAAATGAGATGAAAAATTTTTTTAAAGAGAAATATTTATGAGTTGCAGAAAATAAAAACACAAAAAAACTTAATAACCTTCTTTTCGGGACTATTTAAACAGGATGTCGGTGAGGTGGTAATAGGAGGACTAAACAAAAGGCCATTTTCGATAATATTAGTGAGACGTGTTTGATTGGATGTCATCATTCGTGCTTTCCTAAATTATTGATAAATTAAATTTAATTAAATTCAAAAATATTGGAGAAAGAAATGATGCAGAAACAAACAACTGGATTGTACTGATAAATGTTCAACACATTAATGAACAATAATTACTTAAAAGAAAAGAATTAATAACAATTTTGAAAAAAAATGAAATCAGAAAATTGATTAGCTTTTTGTTTTAAAAATCCTATCATTCGATCATTTCAAATTATTGTCTTCTTCTGATTATCAGTTTGTTCAAAGTTTTTTTTAAGATATTAAAAAACCAGTTAAATTGAAATTCTTTCAAAAAAGATCGAAAGAATGGTACTAAAAATGAAATGAATAAAACAAAGAGGAAATAAAAGGAAAATATATTTCTTCACTTAAAAGTAATTAAAAATAATTTTAAGATATTTGAAATTTCATCTTTTTTGTTTTTCAATAATTAAGGAAAATTTTTGATTTATCATTTTATCGTTAAATAATCAATAAATGATTTTTTGTTTTAAACGATAAGAATAATTAGTAATAATGAAGAATATTCGAAGAAATGATCATTTGTGATTTTCTTTGTTTTAAATAATGAATTAAATTAGGAAGTGTTATTTTTTTTTTTTTTTAAATCATATAACGTATAAATCGTATAACCGATGTTCATCGAAAATTCCGAAATAATTCACAATTGCATATTCGATCAATGATGCAAATATAAATACTGAAATTTCATTAAAATAAGTATTAATGAGTTTGAATGAATATTTGTTGATTTGAAATGAGAAGACTGAAAAGATTAGTAATATAGAAGACGAACCGACACAAGCACCAATCCATATATCGATAGCTTTGGTATAACTTACAGGAGGTAAATTGGAATTAATTGCTAAAAATAAAAACAATATAATAATTTGCCTTCTTTCGATATTCTAATTTCTTAATGGATTGAATTTTTGAATTCTCTTTCTCTAAATTTTCAACAGATTGAAATTATAAAATTTTATTCTAATATTTCGAAACATTAAGTTGTTGCTTAGATGCTAACTTTTCCATACTTTCTTCCATTGTTTATATTCTGTTTAAATGAGTAAGATTAATATGATTGTTTGTTTTAAAAAATTTTGTATAATTAATGAATTGCATGTTTGCCACTTAGCAACTTCACCTCAATTAATATTTAATAGAAAAATATAAAGCATATAAAATTTCATATGTTTTTAAATTGAATACTCTTAATGTTTAAATTAAACGAATGATATTGCGGTAATTAATTTCATTCATATTCTTAGCAATAAAAATTAAAATTATTGTTAACTATGCTATCCAATGCAAATTATAAAAGTAGGAAATGTAGAAGAAGGATGTTATTTATGCTATAATCACTTCTAGCAACTCAACACTCCTCAATATAACATAATTAAATTTTCAACTTTAAAAAGCTTTATATTTTATGTTGTTGTCACTATTGAAAAAGTTTGACATATTCAATTAAGGGATAATTTAAGAAGTTTTTATGCCAAATAAATAATCAATCAACGGAAGTTAACTTTTTGCAATAAATAATTCAATATTTTTACTATTATTCTTTCTATAAAATTTAATCAGAAAAAAAAACAATAAATTTAATTTAATAATTTTGAATTTAATGCAGAAAATATGCATGTTGTGCGGAAAAAAACGTCGAAATTTTTGCATATCATTATAATTTTTTTGTTTTTTTAGATTAATAAATAATTAGCAATTAATAAATTGAATAAAATTGAAAAATATTTAGGTATGATATAATTTCATTAATTAATTTTCAAAAAATTAGTAAACGAAAACAAAAGCTTTCTTTCTAATTAACCATTTTAAATAATATAAAAATAGGAAATATTTGATAATTTCTTCCAATTGTCTATTGGAAATTAGAAGTTTATAATTTAATTGAATAAATAGCTAATTAAGAGAATGATTGAATGAAAGAATTGACCATTTGATTGGGTGATCATCGTCAATAGGGTAACAATTGCAAGAGGTACACGTGCAGCGGTGCTTTTCCAATCAATCCAATATGATACCCATGATACTCCAACTAACATTGTTGATGGAATATAAAGTTGTAGGAGAAAGAAAGAGAAAACACGTGTTAACTTAAGTTCCACCCGAAGACAGCTATATGTTCCTGAAATTAAAATTAATTTAAGAGAAATTTTAATTTGAAATTTTTCTTAAATTAACATAGCAAAAAATTTTCAATGATAAATATTGCTAATTTGATGAAATAATTTACTAAATTTTATGCTTATATAATTAGTTAATTTTGATTGATAAATGTTGAAAGAATAGAAGTAATTTATGATAATGAAAGATATGCAAATTAATTTTAATAATTATTTTATATTAAATATGAAATTAGCATTTAAGGAAGTGAGAATATTAAATTATCTGTTAAAATATTATCATTGTAGTACGATATTTTGAAAGGTTTGCTAATAGACATATCAAAAAAATGCGTATATATCTCTCATAGAATGCGCAATGATGAAAGAAATATAAATTACCTGTATTCGTGGTGCTATCACAGGATTTATTTTCAAAGGTAGTGATTCGAAAATTCGGCAAAGCATTATTAGCATTCTTATCAATTGTTATTGCTGTATGATCCCACTTATAGATAATATCACTTGTTGTATATGCATCTATAAAATATATTTTCTATAATCCATTTAAAATAGGAAATAGACAGAGAGAGGGAGGGAGAGAGAAAGAGGAAGAAAGGAAGAAATATTGATGAACAAACTTATTGTTAGGTTTTTGTTTTGCTTGTTAATTACAACTACTTACAACTAGCAAAATCGATAAGGCACTGTTGAACATCCATAGGATACCGAATTAAATTCATTTGACATGCCAATATTAACGTTAACCTGAAATCCATACATTGTTTTAATTTCAATCTTTAATGAATAGTGATAATTTTTTTTAAGATAATAATAATAATCTGATAACCTGCGATTGTAAATAATTTTTCCATCAGAGCGTAATTTGATAAATTTATTCTCCTGAAAATAATATTTTTGAAATATTTAAAATTAAAAGAATGATGATATTATTGGATGAAATGAAATGAGCATGAGATAATTTGCCTCTAAACTAAATTTATTAGAAAAAGATAAAGATGAATATAAAATAAAATAAATACAAATTGATAATTTATCAATAGATTCAATCAATAGATTTATCAATAGAACAACCTGATCCAACATATGATACCGTCCATTTCGCTCATTTTGGAAAAAAGTATCAGGAATCCAGAGTACTTGATCATGAGCAATATGAATGAAATCAAAATTACGAAAATCACTATGATCTGTATACCGAAGACGATCATCAAACCATTCTTGTTGAAAACGAAATTGTGCAACAAATTCCTACGAAAAAATGGTGCATTTTTGCATTTGATTTATAAAAAGGGAAAATTTGAATTAATTTAAAGGTGATCAGGTAACCAGTATCTTCGACAAAATAATTTGTGTATTATATGTTAAAAAGAAGAAACTTAAAATCCTTAAATATAAATATATACTGGAAGATATTGAAATATAATATTGCATGGCTATAGTATACTGACCATGACATATTGACTATTGACCATATTAGCTTGACTATAACAATTTAAATAAAACTATTCAAAATGAAGCATTACCATATTTCGTTCGCTAATTGCGCCAATAAAACGTATTTCTAAACTTGTCCATACAATTACTGGTCCTTCTGAAATTCATTCCAATTTTTCCTCCATAATTTCAAATTTTTCAACAGTAACAATCATAAGAAAAGTTTGCATAATACAGTAAACCATTATCATATTTCAAAAACTTAAAAAAAAAGCTTACTTTGATCATTATTAGGCATTCTTCCGGAAGGTCGTACGGTAGGATCATAATTATCAAGTAATTCACAAATAGTCATCTGTTCTCTCCATGAATGATAATTTGTTGTACGTCTATTAAAGGCCATCTGTTTGCTAAAGAGTGGTAGCAAAATAGTGAATTCTTTTATTGAATAAATTTGAATTAATTTTAATTAATAGGTAAATTCAAATATTGCAGCTAATTAGTGGGCTACTTTCGAATTAATTCTTCATTTTCAGAAATGTCATATCTAAATATTTGAAAATTCTCACCAAGGTTTCTTTTTTTGTTTCCAAGCCCATGAAATATCAGTTACTGATAGTATCATAATTAGCATAAATAGTATTGGATGGATAATTTTAGGTCGCGCTATTAATGATTTCCACACGATTAGCATTTTAAAAGAAACGTTGTGCTCGTTGCGCTCTTCATCATAAAAGCGTTTCTGTCCAAAGTTATGTTGATTGATTATGTCGGAACAAATGTCAGTCACCTTTTCTATTGAGAATGAAAAGTTGATGTTGTTGTTAGTTTGGAAAACTTAAAACTTTATAAATTGTTTATTTAAATGGTAAAATCAATAATAACAAATATTTTTAACATCGACAGATATTCGAATAAATAATTAATCTAAAAATAAATAACTAATGATTAATATTTCAAGTACAAATTAATAAAAATTGTAAATCAAATATGTTAAAAATTCTTATTTGACAAAGCTTGCAACAGTAAGTATTATCCATATCAATTTCAATTCCATTATATCTATCAGATATTCATTTCAATTCTATATCTATCAGATCTCAATTTCATATTCCATCTGATATTTTCATATCAATTTCAGATATTAAAATTGGCATTATTTTAACATAACTAATAATCTTAATTACCTCTCTATCATTCATTGTTTAAATGAATTAAATCCATACAATTATAAATTACTTTTCATTAGATTTTATTCTTTCAATTTAATGTGATATTAATACTATTAAAATCAGTAGTAATGATAAATTAAAATTATTAATTATATATAAAAAATTAATTATGAAAGTGATAAAAGTAGTACTAATTGTAATTTACTAACAAAACAGGAAAAGAAATATTGTAAATCTATTTTTCAATATAACTAACAGATATATATATAAAACTAAAGTTTTTTAATTTAACTAAATTTTTAAGCTTAAAATTTAAGATCAACAATAAATTTGGGTAAAGAGAAGAAATGTGCGGAAGTGATCAATCCTCATTTTGACAGCTTAAAAATATTAAAAATGATCAAAAAGTTTTTTTATTTTTAAGTTGAGATGATCGCTCAACAGCATTTCTACTTATTTGTCATATATTAGTTTTAAAATTTTTTCATTATTATATTTAAATCAATCAGTTCAAATATTATTATCATTGATAGAGAAAGTTGAAATATTATGATTGATAGAGAAAGTTAAAATATTATCATTGATAGAGAAAGTTAAAATATTATCATTGATAGAGAAACTTTCTCTAATTTGCTGCATTTTAAGAAAAAAGTTTTTTTATTTTAAATGAAAAATTATATAAAAAATCTTAAGGTAAGAAACGGAAATAATTAAAAAAGAGAAGGTAAAATAAATGGTTCATTAATAGTTAATTAGTAAAGAAAAAAGTTTGATGATCGAACTAACCTTTTTCACATTATTTATTAAAAAATTCTGAAATTTAGATTCTGAAAATTTTTTTAAACTTATTTTATTAAAAGGTATGTATAACATCAATAATGTATTTTTCAATTAAAAAAAAAGTGAGAAAAGAGAAAATTTGCTTTGAATTTTTAATAAGATAATGAGGTAAGGTAAGGTAAGATAAGGTAAGGTAAGATAAGATATGTTAAGGTAGGGTAAGATAAGGTAAGGTAAGGTAAGATAAGATAAGGTAAGGTAGGGTAAGATAAGATAAGATAAGGTAAGGTAAGATAAGGTAAGGTAAGGCAAGGTAAGGTAAGGTAAGGCAAAGTGAGGTAAGGTAAGGTAAAGTAAGAGAAGGTAAGATAAGGTAAGATAAGGTAAGGTAAAAAAAATTTTCAGAATGATTGAAAATATTTTTGAAATTTTTTACAAAATAATTTTTCCATCTTTTCACTAATAGCATTTTCTCGTCAAATATCTAACAAAGGATTCGAAGTATTCGTATCATTCATTAAAAAATGCATAAAACGAATGATATAGCTAATTTCATTAAATTAGTAAAATTTAAATTGCTTCTGCTATGATCGTTTTGTGCTCATTTAATCTTGCAGAAAAATTTTCTTCAACCATTATTTTATCATAAATAAATTTAACACAGATATTATATTCTAAACTTTCCCTAACAAACAAACTTCTTTTAATTCCTTTTGATTCTTCTTTTTGTTCAAAAAAAAGAAAATAAAAGAAAAGCTTTGCATACAGATCGATCATATCATATATATTTGTAATGTAAAAAGTTCATTTCATTTTGTAGGAAAATTTTTTTGCAGTTGAAATGATAAATTGAAATCCTAAAATAGTTAGAAAGGGAAAGGAATACGTGAAATACTTGACAGCAGTGCTATTTACTTTCTTTTTTGAAAGGAAAGAAAGAAAGCTTTTAGAACGAATTTCAAAATATTTCGTCTCGCTTTTTAAATTCCATCACGAAAAAAAGAAGAGAAAATGGAGGAAGTGACTTTATTTACTTACTCTTTGTCACTCTTAACATTCTGTTTAAAATTTTATTATTTTATGGTATATATTATTTCTAACAAAGTTAAATTAATTTTTAAAACAAAAAATTTTATTTACTTTAAAAAAATATTTTCTTTCATTTTTTTTTTTGCGGAAAATTTGTCATAAATAATTTTATGAAATAAATTTATTTTTAAATTTTTAAAAGGAAATAAAATGGATGAAAATATTATCTGTTATCATAGAGAATTGATAATAATCTCTTTACTGCTATCAATTATCATAGCGAATTGATAATAAACTTTTTCACTACTAATTATTATAAACAATTGATAATAATCTTTTCATTTCTATGATAATAGATAATAGGTATTATTATTATTATTGAGAATTGATAATGATCTAAGAGCTACTTTATTATAGTGGTAGATTTCAAAATTGATTAATTGACATTATTAGCATAAATGTATTATTGATAGCAATAATCAGTCAGTGTATAAACTTACTTGTAGACGAATTGCACTACGTCAAAATTTTTCAACAAATCATTACTGACAGCTTCGCATGCAGAATAACGTCAATTGAAAAAAGAAATCTGAAGTGAAGTGCCTTCATCAAAGCGAGAAATCAAATCTCCGGAAATTTGCTTCCTTTCTATGTAATGATTAGTCATATATAGCAATGATTACTCATATATATATATATATGTCAATTTTTTAAAAGCTCTATTCTCATATATCTCAAATAGACAATTTCTACTATTTCGATCGAATATTATCGATCAGGCAATTTAGCTATGAAAGCTTTAAAGGCCAATTATCAGAATCCTTCAAGTATCACTCAAGACACTTTTATTTTAACAGATATTTTTAAACTATTTCCAAAAGCTTGTTTATTATGAAAAACTTTTGGATAATTAAAATTGATAACAAATTAATCAGATATTAAATTTAACACGAAAGACCATAGAGTATCATTTCTTAATGATAAAAGAAATATGAGGTAGATGATAATTTGCTTCACCTATATCCCATTAAATTTACACAACAATCAATGGAAAAACTTTCCTTCATTGACATTTCTAAGTTTTGAAGTGTGGAAAACCTAAAAATACATCGATGATAATATGAATTATCCGATGATAATATGACAATTGAAATTTTTTAATTTATAAAGTTCGTTTAATAAAAACGTTAAACTATTATGAGTATTTATGAGATCAAGTTTTTGTTGATATAATTATTTTTGCTTTATTTTTCCAACAATAAATGGTTATTTGCGCAAATATGATAGTGCGCTTATTTCGTATGATTGCAACAAGCGCATTATCATATATCGGCGCAAATATCCATCTAACAGATAAAGCACTATCATATATCGGCGCAAATATCCATCTAACTAAAGTTGAATAAAATGAACAAAATTTTTGCATGAAAAAAGAAACAATCAAAAATAACAAAGCAAAATTTTGAAAAAGAAAATGAAAGAATAACGACAAATTTATTTTAAAAAGGAAAAAAAGCAATTTTGAATAGTTTAATCGAAATTTCAACAATTTTGAATAATTTGAATTGAAAAGAAAATTAACATTTTGAAATGGAACAAGCATTTGAAGAATTTCATAAATGAATTTCATTCAATTTCTACTGAATCATATAAAGCCGGCTGTCACGTAGAAATAGGTTAGGCAATGAAATAGAATTGTTTCATTGTTCTAAACAAAAGTTAATATATTATTTCCTATCGTTGCATTTTTATAATTCAATCAATTTTTTCCTTAATACTTTTTGTTTATGTAATAAAAGAAATACACCGTTTTTATGCATCGAAATTTAATCAATTTAACTGATTAAATTTTTATTAAATTTATGAAATAATAAATAAATAAATGAATGGAAGAAACTGTCCGATAGTTATTATCATTGTTACTATACATTATATAAAGTTAGTATATATCAGATAGCTATTATCACTATACTTATATTAAGTTAGTATATATATATTACTATATTTATATGAAGTTAATATATGTCAGATAGCTATTATCACTATACTTATATTAAGTTATTTATATACTAACTATATATATATATATATATATATATATATATGTATATATTGAATGGAAATATGGACATTCTTGCAAAAAAGAGTCAGCAATTTTGATAATAACATTTTCGAGATTGTTCTCATATACCCACATACACATACACACATACATACATGCATACATACACATACACACATATGCAATCCATTGTTAAAATAATTTATTTGGATTTTATAAACAAATGACGTCGTTTCTTTTGCCTGCATATAACAGAAGAAAAAATTTCACTTATTTGTTAATAACAATGATAATATAATTTTGTTAATGAGCACTTCAGGAAAATGATAATAATAATAATAATAATAACAATAATAATAATGATGATAATAATAATAATAATTTCAGGAAAATGATTAATGGTTGAAAGAAAGTTTGATAGGTTGTTTATTCAAAGTACTAACTTTTTGCAGCATTTTCATTTAGCGATGCTATAAGCTTGTAAACTTATAGCTAAGAAAGGAAAGAAGAAAAATTCACTCTAATTTGCTTATTTAAAAGCTTAAATAAGCTGAAATATCAGACAAGTTTATTTTTATGCAAAAAAAATTGCAATTAAAATTTTCAATTCTATAAATAAATGTTATGTAATATAAAATAATTAATTGAAAGAAAAAGAAACGACTGGAATATATGTACGTATCATTTCAATATCATTCATTTAGAAAATTAAACGTGAATGAATCAATTGGATATATCATATATTCTTTATTTTTACAGTTGTAGAAAAATTTAGGAAAAGAAATGAGATATAAATTGAAATAGTAATTCAATTTAAATAGTCCCATCGATTTATTTAATGGAAGCAATAGGAATGAAAGTTAATAAAATATTTCATTCTGTTTATACTAATCATTTTCCTCCCTTTATCTCTTATATAATCTTAATTCATTTCTTCTTTAATTTGTTTTAGTAAGCTTATAAAATCTAAATTGAAAATGTATTAGAGATAAAATGATTTATTGAAGAATAAACAACATGAAGAAATCAATTGATATTATATAAAGTTTTTGATGGAACATAATTTAATCATTTAGCTATCGTTTGTTGAAAAGGCCTATTTCTTTCTTCTCTCTTCTTAATTCCAACATATATATAATCCATTACTTTAGAGCTAATTCCAATATATATAATCAATTACTTTAGAACTATAGATTATAATGATAAGAGCTATAGATTATAATGATATATGTATATTTGCATAGAATGACTGAATAAGCTACAGTGCTAGAATTTGTAAACTATAGTTAATGATTTTGTTGCTTTCCATTTTTCGTCTCCAATTCTTTTTAATCTTTCCTATCATTATCTAATCGAACGTTGTCATCTTCGGTTACTTCGATGAGATCAAATTTCTTACATTGAAATCAAATTTTCGATATCCGATAAAACTAAACACTACAATAATCATCAACCTGATTCAATATTAGACTTTCATCACTTTTAAAGATGTAATCCGAAATCCAGACTAGTCCTTAAAACTTGAATAAGTTTTTTTTGAATAAGTTTTGTTCGGTATTGTAAGTTTTAATTAGTACAGCTCGTATCACCATGATTCTTTTTGATTATCAACTAAAATTTATATCTTAGAAAAATTTGATTAATTCTTTTATCATGTTATTTGATAAATTTTTCAGAGTAGCTGAATCATTTCATTTCTGAACAACTTTTATTCAAATTATTTCATTTCAAATAAATAATTTTATTGCTTGGGAAGAGGAGAAGATGATAGACATAGTATCAATTTGTTTCATCACAGGCATTCACGAAAATTCATCAGTTCAAACTGAAATTTACAGAATAAAACAATCTTTCATAGCTTTTGGATATCATTGAAATTTACAAATTAGGCAATTTAAATTTAAATTTAGTTTCGTTTCTTAGTTTTTTAAAATTTACACTTAAAGCATTGTTAAGCTTTCTAGTGAAAAAGCTTTTTCGGAATACCTGATAAAATTTGATTTCTTTTAAAATTTTAATCATTGAAAAAGATTAAAGCTTAAAATTTTACCTGTTCAGAAATAGAATGAGGAATAATAATGTTATATTGCGAATCAACTTGATTTGAATGTGAAAAGATTGATTTGATCGAATCGAGTGTTCGACTTGTTACTATACCGGTTGTCTCAATATCTCCATTTTGCTCCGATTCTTCTTCTATTCTGAAAATTCGGCAATTAATTCGACCAAAAAAAAATACTTAAAGATTAATTGTAATTATTTAATTATTTAATTTTTAATTATTTAATTGTAATTATTTAATTATTTAATATAATATTTCATTTATTTTCAACCAAATATTTTATTGGGATATACCTAAAGAAAGTATACATTTTAAGTAAATATAAACCCAGTGGAGGAAAAGAATAAGTTTTGATATATCGTAATATTTGATGGCAAAAATGAATAGACGAAAAATTTTAATAACTAACCGATGAAGAACATATTTTTGTTGTGAATCTGCTTCGGATATTGAGTAATCTAATTCTGGAGAAAATCCATAAATTTCCATATCAAATCGTCGTTGTAAGCCTAAAATATTTTGAAGTTTATGTTTTACATTTTTCTTTAAATTTCGCTTTCATCTCAGTAATCCTTTTGTTTTTAAATTGGAATTAAAAATTATCCTTAAATCTTACTTTAAATATCATAAATAGAATCAAAAGAAATTTCCGCAGTTTTACACTTCAGCATTTATATCTGAGTATCACTGAATTAAAAGTTTTACCTCTTCCTTCCTGTATAATTTCTTTCTTTAAATTTTTATAAACTTCCCTGTTTCAAGAGAGTATATTCGTCCATTTTCGGTTGAATTCAATTCTCCTTCACCACAAAAACTACCACTAATGGAAGCACTTGTATCCAACGGTGATCCCATGCTAAACGATGAATCTTGCGGGCTGTAATATATTTCAACACTGATTTAATTTGATAATTTAAACAACCAGGTCTATTATATGTTTTATTTTTACTCTGCTGATACGTGCAAAAAAAAAGAGAAGCCTATTTAAAAAATGATGAAGTGAAGTGATCGATTTTTGCATAAAATAGCGAAGGTGTAACCCTACCTGCCAAGTGAGTTCATTGAATTAACGCTTGGGCTTTTCTTCGTCTTCGTATCATTATTAATATCGGGAGTACTGCCCGTTTCATTAACCACTGGTAACTCTTTTCGTAGATTAACTAAAATTATTAAATACTGTTTCAATTCTATCCATAGATTTCCTTACCCGTTCCTATTGCTTTAATTATGATTTATACATAATTAACTAAAACACTAACATTGTTAAAGTTACATTTAATAATTTACAGAAAAAAATTACTATCTTTTGCAGTAAAGATAAATTTATTTACATTTCAAAGAAAGGAAAATAAAAGAGTTTATTGATCAATCCGATAGATAATTTAATTTCTACTGATTTGGTCAAGAAATGAATCAAAGAAAATAGTATCATAAATTTTACTCAATTCACCAAGATGTTGCAATCATTGAATAAATTTGTTAAACTAACAAAAAATGCAAAAGATTAAAAACGGATTATATATTATATATTATAATATAAAACTTACGTCGTGGTGAATGCGATAAAAGTGTAGGTAATGGTGGTGGCGCATAGCTTGGAGTTGGTAACTGAAATAATCGCTAAGTGGAAATAAAAAGTAGAAATTAGTAGCATTCCAAAAATTTAAAAAATTTAATTGTACTTCAAAGATTGGCACTTTATCCGGCTTTGATATACCGCATTCACATTGTTGATGTTTTTGCTGTCTTGGTTCCAAATACGATATAGTGGTCTAAAATCAAAGTAAAATTTTTCTACTATTCAAATTAATAAAATTTTATGGTATCGAAATATTTTTTTTTTTGATAAAAACAAACTCGATCAATGGAAATAAAATCTGCATCAGATTTATCCAGATTTGAAGATATCGGGATATTTTCATTATCTTCTATTATCGTACTGAAACCATTTGTGGTATCACTTTCGAATGATCTACCTTTAGTCTTAGGTGCAGCAAGCATTGGTGCAAATGGTGCGCATCCTGAAAACCTTTTTGAATCAAAAAAAAAAATGATCCATTAAATAAAATCCGCTATCTGCCGTATCAATAAATATCTTAAATCTTAATCAGAAGCTAAATTTCCTTTTATTAATTAAAAGCAAATAGAATTCGTTGCTTACAGATATGCTGATAGATTTTAAAGCCAAATAAAAACTATAAATTTAAATCAAGAACTAAATTTCTCTCGTACATTACAGTCTATTACAGTTAAAAAAGCTTTCGCATCACTTAACATATATTGAAATTTTCAAAATATAAATCAGTGAGATACGAATAACAGGAAAAAAAGATTAAAAGATAAGAAGAAATAAAATGAAAAGAAGTAATAACAAATGATATTCACTATTGACAGACGAAATTTTACAGTTTTACTCATTTCTTGAAATCTTATTTTTGCACAAATTTTATTAATTAAATTAGGAGCATAATCTGTCATCTCAATTATTTCAATTTTTTAAATTTCTGAAAATTATTCAGATGGAAAATTTTGGTATGCTTAAGAATAGAGTGAAATTATTACATATCGCTCTCATTTTTCCTTCTAACCAATCGATTTATTTATTTGTTGAAATTAATCAAATTATATTATTTTATTCATTCCCATTTTATCTTTCATCATAGTAAGTGAGATTAGCATTTTCACAAGGGAAATTAATAATTGTCTTTTTCATTTAAATATTTCAATTCCAATTCAAATCTCTTCTTCTTCCCTATTTTCTCCTTTTAGTAGAGAAAATTGGATGAAATATTGTACCCATATGAAATAAGAAAAATGAATGGTTTAATTTAAAAGAAACTAAGAATAATTAATTAGGCAATTAGAGTAAGTTTGTAGTTTATAAAATTTAATACAAATCTATTAACAACAATTATTAATCAAAACACATTCTAATGCTAATTAGTTTTGGCTAAGTTAGTATTTCAGAATATTAAAATGAATTAATTAAGCAATGAATCATTAGAGTGAAATAAATTATAAACAAAATCTTATATCAGATTGAAATTTTAAAACTGTATCTTAAATTCAAGCAAAAATTGATTTCCTCTTTTTTCGACATGAGGATTGCTTTGTTACAAATAATGATCGAAATGAACCTTTTCCAGAATTTAATGGAACGATCATTGTTTTTCCATTGGTTGGACATCTTGGCGGTGGTGGACTTCGTGAAATGATTGTCGTAAAACGATGACGATGTGAAGATGATGATGTTTCATTATTACCACCTGATACGACCATTAACGGTGTCAAACTTTCAAATTCATCCAATCTTGCTAATCTCATACCAAATATATCTCGCTGAAAAAATTTTGCCAACATTTGAGACTATTTCATGATAATCCGTAAATTTAATTTGATCCGTAAATCTAATTTGAATTTCATTTTCTACCAATACATAATAAATGGCTACAAATTTTGATCTATTTATTATATAATTTTAGTAAGAATAATTATTACTGAAATGAAACATTCAATTTTGCAAGAAAAATTTTCATCAATATTTTTGAAAATAATTTTTTCTCAATATTCTAATTTTTTTGAAGAATTTTAAATTAAACAAAATAGTTGTAATTAGGTAGTAATTAATTAGAAATATTTTATTCAATGTTATTTTTAACCCTATTAATTAATTTACCTTTACTAATAATGATTTATTAAATCTTTCTCAAAAATATCTCTACTTGATCAATATGATAAATTTTCCCCAATTGAACACCAACTGTCACATTTCTGCCAGCTAAGAGCAACAAAATCTTCCGTTGAAATTTAGTCAAAAATAGCAAAAATGATAGAATTTCTTAAATAAAATATTTGAAATGCATTTTCTTTCTGTTTGTACAAATAATTATATTTTCATTAAGTTTGAAATTTTCACTATTATAAAATCATTATTTTTCACTATTATAAAATCATTATTTTTCACTATTATAAAATCATTATTGTATCATTTTCACTATTATAAAATTTCACTATTATTTTCACTATTATAAAATCAGTAATTTATCATTTTTTTTTTTTTTGATATGATTGCAAGCTGCAGAAAATGATAACGTAATGCAATTAATCATTACAGTATATTGCAGAGAAGCTGAAATGTATGTTCGATTCATCAATTTATCATTCAGTCATTTTGATTAATAGTTTTAATATATTTCAACTTCATTAAAAACTTTCAAAGATCAAATAAGCTAAAACGAAAGAACGAAAATATTAACTTTGTATTGCTCAGGTGATTTAGCTGTTGCACTTGCACGACGTCGTTTTGCATAGCAACAGAGAATCGGCATGAAATACCTGTAGAATAATCGATGATAAATGAGAAATTATATTAAGATAGCATGAAATCGTACTATAATCATTATTTGAAATCAAATGATTAAATTGTGATAATAATTTAAAATCATTCAAATTATCTCTAGCAAATATGTTACAGATCAAAATGTTATATTAGCTATTAAACTGTTGTCTTTATTTTCAATCCAAATTAAAGCTATAAATAATTAGGCAATTTTGATTGTGAACTTTGAGTGTATGCCTTTTTTTTAATCATTTTAGGTTGAAGATTCTAAAACGAAACAATTTGTGAGTGTTTACGGTAAAGTAGGAAAAGGTAATTGAAATAATTGATAGTGAAGATTTATCCTCTAAATTATATATTATACACAAAAAGTTCAATTCAAAAAATATTTCAAAAGATAACAATCATATTTTGATAAAGCAAAAAGGGAATAATATTTGAAACATAAATTATATCTGATATAATTTTCAGGCCTAGCTCTGGCCTATCTTTGGCCATTCTTGTAAAGCAATTATATAAGAAATTATTATTGTTAAATTTCATATTCACAAATACAATTCCTATTAAGCTATTATTTGCAATGAGACTTATTTTCATTGTTTCAAAAAATAACACTAAAATAGTTGAAAGATACGTTGAAGTTATATCAAAGCAGCAATCATTCTATCAGATAAATCTAGTAAATATCTAAGGAAGGCAGCTGATAGGTACGGTTTTTGATAATCTCATTGATCTAAATTATAATGGTGATTTGATCTTATCAAATTAATTAATTTCTCTAAAGATAGGAAAAAGAGCAAGCAAAAATTGGCAAATAAAATTTTTTAATCAAAATTTTTTGAAATGAAAAATATTAATTAATCAAACTTAAGTTAACATTATATAATGTAACAATAAACTGTGCGAAAAAAGTATGAAATGATAAACTATTTCAATTAAAATTTATTCGTTTACAAATTTGAGAAGAATTTAAAATTAGGCCTAATTAGTAATTAAACTTTTTAAGGTAAATAATTTCAAATAAAATTAACTTTTTATACGATAATGTAATTTTGTGATGAACGAAATTAGACTATTCGTAAATTTATCGATGGCCAGAAAAGGAATAGATAAGGCCAGCAACTTACTTATATTTGGACCAATTCAGTGGACTAAAGAATGAAAGCCTTTTCTCTGTGGACAACCCCAAACAGACGGACTGGGCTTAGCCTGCCAAATTGAGTCGTTTGCTTTTGTTGTCTCAAATGTTCCACATTTCTATCTATTATGTATATATGTATGTACATGTGTGTATGTGTGTATGCATGCATATGTATATATATGTATGTGTGTATGTGTGCATGTGTGCGTGTCTCTGTGTGTGTATATGTATATGTGTGTGGATGTACGTGTCTGTATGTATGTGTCTGTGTGTATGCCTATGTGTGTGTGTGTCTGTGCGTTTGCTTTCATCATACATTAGGGATTAAGTTTTCCTTAAGGACCGGTTTCTTTTGGAAATTTCATGGAAATATTTAAAGTTTATAAAGTTTACAAAACTATCAATAATATCATCGTCAATTGTGACTCATATTTTACATATATACATATATATTTGCTTGATTGATTAATTAAAATAATAATTTAAATTAATAAGTAATAATTTAAATTATTAATTAGTAATAAGTAATAATTTAAATTTACGATTTGTTTTAAACCCTTTCAAAAAGTAATATAATTTTAAAATTCAAAAATAACAATTTAAAAAATTTGAAATATAAAAATTTCCTAAATGCAAAGATTAGAAGAAATGCTTTTTGAAGGCTAACAATCAACCTAACTGTTACTGTTGTAATTAGTTGAAATTTAATTGGAAATTGAAAAATGACTAATTTAATTATTATCATAGAATAAGTTAGAGTAAAATGTATTAATGATAACTTTAATTAGGAAACTGAAATTAAATTTAAAGTTATAAAAATATTGCAAATTGCAAAGATTTTGCATTTCGGTCCTAATCTGACTTCAAATCATTGAGTATCGTCGACTCCAACAATACATGTCCCAGTCAGTATCAGTGTATTTATGATAATTAGTATCAAGTATCAGTAGTATCAATGATAATTATCCGCTGGCCATTTATTGTTATTGAAACAACAAACGGTATCTTATTTAACAATCTTATCACAAATTATGCATTTCATATCAAAGATGGAGTAAACTTTTAAAGGTTCTATTAAATATATTCGTTCATACAGTGATGAACAGGCGTTAATTTGAAACCGGTTACTACCGAACACAAAAAAACGGAAATTCAATAACTTTACAATTATGGAACATTAGAAAATTGATATGTTATCAATTATCATCGTTGCATGAAAAAATGAGTTGAAAATTTAGTTTTCAGATGATATTTCTCCACCATCATTCCGATTAATTTCTTCGAAAAAGATAATTAATGAGCATGCGTTAATGAACATGCGTTAATTGAAACCGGTTACTATGAAATACAAAAAACGGAAACTCAATAACTTTACATATGAATTTTTGACTGATAACATAATTGACAGGAAAAAGAGAAATATGTAATGACATTGAGTAAAGATTTAAAAGTTTGGGGAAGGTCAGGTAATTATAAAATAATTAAAATAATTAATTCTTGTACAGGTAATTTGCTTCCAATAATTAATCTTCCTGTACAGGTAATTTTTGCTTTCAATAAGTTTTTATTCTTACAGAATAATTCTGTTTGCTTTTGCAATATTCCGTCATTGATAAGAAATTGCATAACTTCTGATAAATTGTTATCTATAACCTTATTGGTAGATAAAGCTCCAAAGATTAGAAGGCTATCTATTAATACTACTTTGACTGAATGGTATTAAATATGAAGTGATAAATTTTTCGATAGAGATTTTCCCAAATTTCCAAAAAGACTTGGGATATATGTAATTCAGACCAAAGGTAACTTCTCTTCTATTTACCTTTGCATTCTATTTCAAGTCCTACTATTAATGATATTCCAGTTTTAATCAACAGGTAGAGAGTCAACAAGACTAATTTATTTACACATTAACAAATTTCTTTATTGATATTTGTTGTAAATACGACAACATATATATTTTCCATTCAATTTAATTTTTAGTAAATTCAAAATTCTAAACTTTTTCCGAGTAATTCAACTAATTTATTATGTAAAAAAATTACGATATTTCGAATACATCTTGATTAACAATTTTCCACATGAGCTGATGAGTGTGACCAATGGTGACCAATGGTCAGATTATGCTGCATTTCATATCCCTCAATTTGTATTGTAAAATGACCGTTAACAGAGTTTTTAATCTTTAAGACTCATTTAGCAGAATATTCTACAGTATCTCGTAAGAATTGTTGTTTTATTTACCGCCTTTCGTAGAATTAAACGGAAAAAAATGCTTTAGTTTTGAAAACAATAATAAAATATAATTCATTTTCATGATTCATTCTCGTCATCATCCGAATTATCAGCATCCGTTTCATCGGAATATGTCTTTTGTGTATTTTCCTGATAAATTGTATAATCCAGATGTGGTATTACTTGTCCATTACTTCGTATTGGTGCTGGGATTTTTCGCAAATCGTTGAAAAACGAATGTCCGAGTACATCATTACCTTTAAGTCTTAGGTGAGGTTCATAAACAAGGATAGCTTGAAGTAAATGAATCATTTCGATTGGTAAATTGAAAGCATTTAGTATTATTCGTAAACCACGGGCACGTTTTCGGGCATATCGTGGTTTATTTACTTTCATTGCTTGACATTGCTCGGTACTTGGGTAGCCAAATATATCGATGACTAATCGAGCCTGATCCTGGCTACTACGTCCCTGTAAGAGTACTTTACCGGTAACAAATTCGGATAATACACAACCACATGCCCACACATCCACTGCAGTTGAATATCTAGTTGAACCGAATATCAGTTCCGGTGCTCGATAATAACGTGTTACCTAAAAATAAATATTAGATTGATAGATTTTGAAGTAGCTTCTTTTTGTATCCATTTGTTCTTTTAACTTGAATGAAAAAAAAGGCCTAGAAACTAACCTGATATGATTTATTTTCTTCATTTTTCCTCAACAATTTTGCATTGCCGAAATCGGCCAATTTTAAGATTCCCTTTTCATCATCGACAATCATATTAGATGGCTTAACATCCCGATGTGCAATGCCTAAGGCATTCACATAGTCTATGGCCGAGAACATTTGAAATGCGTATAATTTAGCATCCAATAGCGGAAAACGACGACCTATTTTACTCAGTCGTAATTTGGCCATATCCGTAGGTAAGTAATCAAAAATCATACAATGACATGTTTCATTATTTGATGTTAGAGTGAAATGATAGAGAAGTGTAATGATACATTGATGTTTCATTCGAGAAAGATAATACACTTCCGGATTAATTACCGACCAACCGGCATCGGACCAAGTTTTTTTGATTGCAACAGTCATTTCTACTGGTCTATACAATTTAGCTGAATAAACATTAGCGAAAACACCGCTTGCATGAAGATGCTCCTTGCCAAATGCAATTTCAACGTCTTTACCTTGACCTGGTCCATGAACTCGAATAGCTTTGACAGTTCGCTCCGTCATTTCATTCTCAAACAATTTCTAACCTTCCAAAATTCGTGATATTTTACACTATGAATTTGAATTGAATTCCTTTCTATATTTAACTAATCAAATGGCAATAAAACTTTATTCCTTTCATTTTATACATTTGAAATTGAGCAAAATTTGCATGGCATAAATTATATGGAAAGTTATAGCATAATCACAACTAATTTCATCTTGTAGTAAAACTATTACAACACAAACTAATAAATGCTATTTTTTCCTTTATCACTATCTTCTGTAAGCGGATAGAACACTGCGTGTTTCCGAAATGGTTTTCGTAAAATAAAGGTACATAACCAGAAAAATTTTTAAATTCGTCCATCATAAAGAATCACGCTTTTCGCTTTTCTACATTAGCTCCCTTACATGGTTTTAATGTTGATGGATCAAAATCAGCTCCAATTGGCAATTCGACAAAATTGGTGGAAATAATGATTTTATTATTACTTTTACTTGTTCGCTGTTTTTTCAATATTGATGGACGATTTAGTGTTTTTGATGCCAAAGCCATTCGGAATTGAACGATCTGCAAAAATTGCTGAAACATTGATTTCATCGAATTTTTCACAAATTAAATTTTATTATAAATTTTAAAATTTCACATAATATAAAGAATTAGGAAAAGCTGAATAATGTTTTCATTTAATTGAAAGAAATAATTCAAAAAATTTACCTGTTTTTGAGCGATCTCTAAAACATCACTTCCTAATTCAATTTGATCACGATAACTATCAATGTCTCCGGCTGAGCTTTCGATTGTAAAATTTACCTTAATGAATAATAAATTATATTATTCAAACTATGATATGATCATAAGTTTTTTTCCAAACAGGTATGTTAATCTCAAAAGGTAAGATAAAGAAATACCTGACCTTTTTCGATGACTGCTTCTTGTATGAAATAATTAAGCATAGTTTTACTTGCAATAGGATACTCATTTACTTCACTAAAATAACTCATTTCATTTGCAAAATATCGAATTCTTCAATTTAATATTCCACTGACTTTACGGTATCATTCAGAGTTTACGATATCATTCAGTTATGTAATGAATTTATCGATTAATTTCGGGAAACGATATACTTCATAATTCTCTCTCATGTCTACTATTATTTTGCTCATTGCAATTCTAACGATTAATGATCAATTATGATAAAGATATTCAAATTTGGTGCTACAATGAATAGACAAAATGTTATTTTTTGGACTCACAATGCTTATCTAATTGGACAAATATCAATTGTAAACATCAAAACATACCGTATTATGTCGCCTGGACGCAAATGTAAGGATGATAGACTGTTAACAGCTGTAGCATTTACTTCAATTCTTTCTGTTGCATTATATTTCACTGATAATCCGAGAACGTCGCTCACATCAACCATATCATTAATTTGTAGTACCATTTGGACCTGTAAAATTAAAACCTTATTTTTATCACTTGAAAATACAACAGTATTTCCCAAAAAAAATTTTTTGTTTTTATAATTAATTTAAATAAAATAATCATTCAAAATTTGCCTTGAAGAAGAATACTTCAAAAGACTAAATTTTCACTTTAAATGATCGATAGAAGATTTTTTGCAAAAATAATTTACAATTATATCGCCTGAATGTAAATGTATGGAAAATAAACTGTCAACAGTTATAGCATTTGACCTCTGAGAATTAACTTTAAATGATCGATAGAAAATTTTTTGCAAAAATAATTTACAATTATATCGCCTGGATGCAAATGTAAGGAAAATAGACTACTAACAAGCTGTAGCATTTGACCTTTGAGAATTAATTTAATTTATTTAAGATTTCTTTTTGATTAAAAAGAAAATAAGGTTAAACTAAGAAAGACTTAGACTAAGAAAATAGGATTAGAACTACTAAATTAGACTAAGAATGAATTTTAGAATGTCGTTCAAATTTTTCATCCATTAAATTTCTTTTATCATTTGTATTGAAAATCTCAAAATATATCTTATATTTTCTACTCTTTCCATTACTATATGATTCTCTTCCTGAAATATTTTCTAATTAATTGTCGTTAAAGAAGAAAAATTTCACGGTAGCTTTATTTGAGAGGTCCTCTGAGAATTAATTTAATTTATTTAAGTCTTCTTGCCAGATATAGATTAATTGCTCGACCGGTGCATTTCATTTCTCGACCGCGTTCAACGCCTATCTTCTCCACAAATGTTTTTTTGTGTTTGCATTTTGAATAATATGTACGTTTAAATCCGACAGCTATCATCTAAATGTAATATGCCATGAAAACGTTAGGAGTTTTGATTAATTTAATTTCAAACAAAAAAAATTAATTAGTTCGATTTCAATTTTTAGTTCAATTTCAGTTTTTAGTTCAATTTCAATTTAGTTCAAGTTCAATTTTTTATTAGTTCAATTTCGATTCTTTATAAAATCTACTATGTAATCCTATAAAATATAGAATTACATAACGGATTTTATGAAGCAATGTCATAATAATTTAATTCATTAATTAAATTTAATTTAAAATCCTATAATTAATTGCAGAATATAAATTCGGCAATTAATTGCAGGATTTTTTTCTTAAACAATCATGTGAAGAAGCTTTTATTAACTGTTCCGGAATTGAATCTAACGATGTTTTGATGAACAGAAATAATTTCACCGGTGAAGGTTTTTTAAGTATACTGTTGAGCTCCTTGATAGTACTGATTTTTTGCCCATCAGCAGCTATGATAACATCACCAACAGATACGTATCCCGCTGATGCTCCGGATTCCTCGATATATGTTACCTTAAGTAGAAGTATCGATACAGTTTAAACTTAAACTACGATTGTGATAGTTCCAGTTCTAGTGGATATGGTCATATTCTGATCCAGCCATTAGTGGCATTTAAAAAATTTTGAAATAAAATATCTATGGCTTTTTTTTTCAGATTGAAATGTTGAAAATTTCAGTAAATTATTGTTCTTAATGATTTTGCACTATGAGAAATTAAAAATTTAATATTTTAATTGAATAAAGTTCTTTTAAATTACAAAACGAATTTTAACCTTTAGAGTATTTTTGCAAATCCGTAAACCAAGTGGTTTTTTTAATAAAACCGTATCCTAAAAAATGGTTTGATTGAATCGAAACTTAATTTAAACCAATTAATTTGAATAGAAATTAGCAGATTAACGAATTCATTAACATTAAAATATATTAATGAAAATTTCAAATGATTAGACGATAAACAGCATATGACTTTAGGCACATTTACAATTTTGTATTAAATTTGTACAAATTTAGCCAATCATAACTGCTTGGTTTGTAAATGTGCAGCACTGAGTGATAAGGAATTATATCCGTCGTCTGAATTTTATTCGCATTTCAAATTTTTATCATCAAAAGGTACACACTCTTACTAGCAATTAGAGTTTGAGTGAAAATCGATCCAGATCTGCATCTCAGCAAGCTTAAGTAGAACGAGTTCCATTATTCCGGAAATTTCTGGACTACCATCGCATGTCAGTTATAGCTTTTCTAAGCTTTTTATCAAAGGTTTATCCATTTAAACTATTCAATATGATAAAGTTTCATTTTAAACCTTCAAATTATCATGAAACTGAATAATCCATTTTAACCTGAAATGGTTCTAATGGCGGCGGATGAACGATAGGTTGCTGCTGAAGCTGTTGCTGATCTTCCGGCGCTTCCTTATTGGTCAAAATATTTTCTGAATCTTCATTTCTTTTATTTTTCTCCCTACTACGCATCTGTCGTAGTTTGAGTTTATGATTGCAGCTTCAAACGAGTCCTCCTTTAAAATCAGACCTCAACGCGGCGTTGGTAGCAAAAGTTTGTGAAATTATTTGACCAATTTCTATCGTTATATAATATTATTGAAGAGGGAGGCACATGTCTTTAGAATATGCAAATTATTGATCAACAAAATTACATTTTCATCTCGATCAAACTATTTGATTTCCAATATAAATCCCAAATAAATCAATATATTTGAAAAAGTTAGATGTAAACGTTGCTGCTTGGAACAAATTATAAATCTTAAAACATCAATAAAACATTTTTATATTTTATCAATCAATTTGCTACAGCATAATATTTCATTGGTTTAATAAATGTATCACTTATAGAAAACTGAAATAGCGGAATTTCAAAAAGTAAGCATAATTATCATTTTCTCAAATAGTTGGAAGTCCTACCTGGGAGCACGTGTTCAAATTTAAGACTGCTTTTTGTCAGGATTGACCAATTTGAAATCAATGAACTAATTCTTCATCAATTTATTGTTTTCTGTTATGCTTACTGTTCCATCCTATCGTTTTCACATAATCTTCCATATTTCTTCTTAAATTGCCGACAATAAAACATTACATTCTCTTATTGTCATTTCTTTGTTTTAACCTTAAGATCAAAATTATCTTAATTTTTATTCGCTTGTTTAACTATCAACTTTTCGAGTTATATGATTAAATTCATTTTGCTATTACTATCTGTTGTTGGAATAAAATAAGAAGAAATTCAAACATTACATAAATAAGGTTAGAACATTACATGAACAATAATTCCTTTTTGTTTTATTGAATTAAAAATATTGATTAATACCGTACATTTACAGATAAGGCTTTAAAAAGTTGAAAAAAAGAATAGTATCCGTCGCAAGTTTTTCTTGCAGAATTATTGATTGACAATTTTCTTCGTTGTAAAAATGTCTGGAAAGGTTGTCCTTCCAAATATTTCAATTTTAAAATGAATTTGTCAACTGCTTTCAACACTCTCTAACATATGAGTAAACTGACATTAATGCGTGATGGAACAGAAAGAAATCTATTTTAGACGTATTATATGGACGTTATTTGCGTTTTAGTACCTTTCAGCCTCAGTACCACAACAATAGATCTTATGACTATAGTTGTAGTGATGATGAAAAGTGCTACCGTCATCCAAATCAGCATTCAAAATATTTGCTCAATACAAAGCGCTGCCATCATCCAAACCAGCATTCAAAATATTTGCTCAATAGATTGCTGGGGGAAGTGCTCTCTGTACAACTTGCTTTCACAATGCTACCATTTCATTTCATTTTTTGATTTTCTGTTTCATTCTCTTCTTAACGATGTCTAAATCTTATCATTGCATGTTATATCAAATGAAGGAGTTAGTAAACCTTTTGAATGTGAAGTTTTGCTCCGATTATTGTACTGATAATTACAGTGATTGAATTTCAATACAAGAAGAAATATTGAAGATGCCAAGCAGAGTTATAATAGGATATTTGTTTAATCAATCTAAGCTAAAATTGATTTTGATCTAAAATTGTCCTTTGGAAAGATGACATTCTTACATCAAATTCTTGTACATGAATAATTTCAGTCATGAAATATTTAAGTTTGCTATCTTTGAGAAGTTGTTGACATTAGCGAACCCTTACAAATATTTATAGACGTGATGAAAAATAGCTTCAACTCTAATGATCTTATCATGAAGATTGCAATCTCTAAGATATCATTATGTACATAATAGAGTTAGCTATCACCGAAGTAAGTACTTCAAAGAAGTTCAATAAATCACTATGTTATTGGCTTTAATTACTTAGGATAAAGCAATTTCTGTATTCTGATGAAATATAAAATTAATACTAATCAAATCAAAATAGGTACTGAAAAATAAGATATTCGTATTTGCAACTTGAGATATCTTTATCTGATACGAATATCGAACTGATCTGTCGGACTTATTTGAGTCGCAATGACGGACTTAATTTGTACCACGCGGTTCTAGCGATACAGTCGTAATTATCGCAATTTCTATCGCATATTGATCATACCATATTGACCCTATAAATCATACTATTTTTTTTATTAAAACAATAGCGATAAAGGATATGGCTATGATAATGTGATAACTGCAGCAAAAAGATATTTTTTCAGGATGATATCACTGATAAGTAGAGGAGGATTACATTTGTTAAGTCGTAGAATGTTGTTCAATTCGATGGGTATGTATCTTTTATTCTTCATCTTTTCATCATTTACTGTTTATCACTAGATGATAGTTTTCTCTTTCGAAATGTTGAGATTTCCCTAATGATATTTTTATTTAATAATTTATTACAATTTTCTCAGGTATTTTATTATAAAGTGTATCTGAGAAAAACTGTGCGCTCTCAATGAATTTGTTATCGCATAAATACAACCACCCATCAAATGAGCTTATTATTCTAGCCAGAATTAAAAATAATATATATTAGGAAAGCGAAAAAACCTATAAACTTGAAATAACAAAAAGTTCTGGAGGAAGCTTTGATATCTATCAGGTTGTAATCCTGAAATTCTTCCTCTACTCGACATACCATTATTTGTTTATGAGGCAAAAATGCACAACAGCGGACAAGTGCAGTAAGCGGGTGAGTTTTCTCTCGGGATAGGACCGTTCCTTATCAATTTTAGAGTAGTTCAATCTTTGCTTCTATACCTTACAGCTTCACTTCACTTCATTTCATCACTCTTATGGACAGTTCGAGAGTTTCGCGACTGGAGAAGAAAAATGAGAAGGAAGGAGAAAGAAAAGACAAAAAGGATAACAGAAGGAGAAGAGGACAAAGTTGAGCAGGAGAGAGTGAAAAAAAGATTCACATACACTACTATGGTACAGCATCTGGTGTGTGTCTATGGCGGGAGGTCCTTTACTTGCCTCATTCGTTGTTTGTAGTTCAGCTAGTAGGCATTTTAAATCAGGATTTCTTATCGCTCGAATTTTAAGTCAAAAGTACGACGGGAGTTTCTGAATTTCATTCACTCTACTAGCACTTTTATCAGTTAACTTTATTGTTGTTCATTATTTGCTGTTATTTGATTGTTACGATATGAGAGTTATTGATTACCGCATTATTAACTAATGCCACACTAATGGATGGACGATGGATCGAGCGGAATCCATTGATAATTGGAGTTATGAGCTACTTCGGCAAAACTAATGTGTAGAAATTCATGTTCTGTATCCAGTTAAACAGTTATGGAAATTCATGTTCTATATCCATCCTACTAAACAGTTAGCTGAAGTACGAATGGTTGAATGATTTCCAATGTGCGAATGGTTGAATGATTTCCAATGTGCGAATGGTTGAATGATTTCCAATGTGTAGTGATTGAATTTCACTTTTTAAATTTCAGTCCGGTTTTTCCCGCTTGTGCAGTTCAAATTGTCAGATATTGGTGAAGGCATCGCTGAAGTGCAAGTAAGTTAACAGTATCATTAATTAATATGCGAATTACATTAGTATTGCTGTTAAGATTGTAACTTAAGAGTGCTACATTTTCTGATATCATTCTAACATATAATAAATGTGGCCTGGAGTTGGGTTATAAAATGCAGCAATCTTAATGTTATGTAATTTGTGGGCTACGTTTGCAGCACTTATTCTTCTTTATTAACCAGATAGATATGTACGTGAATCTTACCAGTTTCAAAACTTCTAAATTATTTTTGAAATGACTCGATTCTAAAAGATTCGTCCAATTAAAAATTTCGAGAAGTTATCCTGATCTTTGAGGATAGTTTTTAGATTAAAGAATGGTATGTGAAGGAAGGTGATCATGTGACACAGTTTGACAATATCTGCGAGGTGCAAAGTGATAAGGCATCAGTTACAATCACCAGCCGTTATGATGGTATCATCAGAAAATTGCGAGTTTGATCATGTTTTGATTGTTTTAAGCATTAATGAAAACTGCTTGTTCAATAATTTTCAATAAAAATAACTGAAGTTATTTTTATGATGTTTGGTTTAAATTGCTGCCTTTCGGAATTGAAAAACTTAATCCTAATTTCCTCTACATTAAAAATTTTGAAGTTTAAAATAATTCGTTGCAGATATTATAATATTGAAGATATAGCGAAGGTGGGTACAGCTCTTGTGGACATCGAAGTTGAAGGCGTCGATACAGGTGTTTATTTTTTTCTTGCAAGCAATTCTTTAATCCCGATAGTTTACTGAGTATGGAAGAAATGAGATATCAGCCCAAGTCAAACTGATGTTAATGTTGCAGTTCGCTGAACTGTTTAAACCATAAGAAGGTTATGTATGTCCGAAACTGCACAACACGTTAGTTCTGTCAACTGAGCAATTTTGTTGGATGATATTTACAACGTTTCTCATTTAGACGATAACGTTTTTGTCCAAACTATGACACAATAATTGTACTAATTTCCCCCAGCATAAGTGTATGTCGATCAGCGAATAATAAAAAATGTAGTTGCTCTTTATCGTTTGTTAAAAGATGTGATCTTTTTACTTAACTTGTTCACATTAAGTGACGCAAGAAGAAAATCTTAATGGGAAAGTGGAGACAGAAACGATCACTGCAGGGAATGTTCAGGAAACTAGGAAAGTCCTTGCGACTCCGGCGGTTCGACAACTTGCTAGGGAAAAAGGGGTATTTTGTTTGTTTTTTTTTTATTTAGCAACTGTTTGTTATCAATATTCTTCGATTCGTTAAAAAATTATCACTGTTTTAAAAGTTCCCATAAAAGTAGGCATAAACGGCATAATACAACAATTTTCATAATAACTATTAATAATATATTACGAAAATTTATTGTTTAGACTTTTTTAATGGCTTTTCATTCCTTTTTTCACTTCAGGTCAAGATTTTTGGGTTACTTTGGGGCAGCGCTATTTTTTGAACTTACATCTTTTTTTCTAACAAGAGAGAATATGACAATCGCTGGTATGAATAGCATCGTGTTAGAGAGAAATATGACAATCGCTAGTATAAATAGCATCATTTGGTTGCAGTTTTCACTGAATGGTTATTTAAGGTGAATCTGAGTGAAATCACTGGAACAGGTCATGATGGACGTATTTTGAAAGATGATGTTATTCGATATGTCGAACATCAAACCGGTAATGGCTTATATTCCTTCTGTTTTTCATGGGTGCTATTCTCAAATGAATTTACAGCCATTTCCCGGAATATCACTATACTTCAAAGCCTACCGCCACTAGTAATTGTGAAGGAATTAGAGCTATAATTCCGTATACTTTTTTCAAAAATGAAGTACTACTTAAAATGAAGTATAATGAACAGCTAATATAGAGCACTAAACTAAGTTACGAATGGTAAACCTGCATGTTTACAGACTTTGTTAGATATTAAATTTTCGCAGAAGTTCTTTGATTTATGTCCAGGGTATAAATATAAAAATCTTGTTTTACTCACACATTATATAAACGTTCTAGATTTGTTAACGACTGCAGCTGCAGAGATACCATTTGAAGATATGGCATTTCATACCACAAATGCAACTTCACCACCACTATCGCATTCTTTGTCGCTGGAAAAGGTTTATGCATGCATGTATTACATGGATATATGTTAGTGTTAGCTCTTAATGATGAGTTATTTAGCTGTGGAAAGTGTGGTGAATTAAGCTCATTATCAGCTTAAGACAGTGTTGCATCAGACTGCTTATTGCACTAGCAAAATGATAAACCAATGAGAGACGCATCCCAAAGTTATCATACCCGTGGCATTTCAGTTTGAGGTGTTGAAAGAAGATAAAGTGATCCCTATACGCAGCTACACTCGTGCTATGGTTAAGTCGATGACTGAATCTTTGAAAATACCACATCTTGGCTTTTGCGATGAGGTAATATTTGTTTAATGTTATTACCATGAGGTTAATAAATTTGTATGGGCAGTTTGAACCACATGAAATATTTGAATTTTTTTTTAATTGTTGAAGTAGAGACAAAGTCAGATTAGAAGATTTAAGTATTTTTTGTAGTAAAAAGTGCCATTTCTTCATTTAATCATTTTATCCTCCATCAACACTTTTTTTCATATTCCCTAAACTGTGATGCATCAGAAAGATGAATAGAAATTAGGAAAAATAATTCTTTAAGGAAGAATTTTTGCTATGTCGAAAAGAAAGCGATATCCAATGGGGTTTTTCAATTAAAGTTTCACTTTCAGGTGAACTTTGATCAACTAATAACAATGCGAAAGGAGCTGAAAAAATTTGAAGAAGCATACAATGTTCGTATGAGTTTTATGCCTATTATTATCAAAGCTGTCTCCCTTGCTTTGAAGAAATTTCCAAAACTTAACGCTATATTGGACAAAAATTTAGAAAATGTCATTTGCAAAGTAAGTTGGTTTATATTATCCTAATTCCTCATTGATAATTAAGGAAATGCGTCATTTTAAATTCAGTTTTGAGGATTATAGCAGAACAAAAGCAAGAAATTGACTAATAGATAGTCTCATAGAAATTTAAATATATAACAATTTCTGGAATATTGACCAATATATTTCGTATTTTGGATGAAAGAATTGGAAGAATATCTACTTTGAAAGTCCGAAATTTCTTCATCAAATAAGGCTGAAGTGAAAGAACACCTTATTTGATGCGCCGATATGTTTTGATTTTAGACATTAGATTTTTTAAGTTAGTTTTAAGTGCTTAAGTTAAGTACATTGTCTCAAGAATATTATTGTATCGGTTGCTCTATCAAGTCTTTTAGGCATCACACAACATATCAATAGCTGTGGATACTCCGGAAGGTCTTGTAGTACCAAACATTAAACACTGCGAACAGCGCACGCTGTGGGAGATTGCTGCTGAACTAAACCGTCTTCAGGAAGCTAGCAGCAAAATGAAAATTGATCCAGAAGATCTTAAGGATGGAACATTTGTACTATCCAATGTAGGCATGGTGAGCATATTTCTGCGGCTAGAAATTTGCATGAAATTTCAAAAAGTCCATGAAATTGCAAATAATCCGCACCGATCCTTTGTTTGGTCGTTCGAGGGATATTCCTATGGCAAATTATTTAGATTCAAAGATTTGAAAGCAGATTTCTTTGATACGCAATTGCATGAAAAATTTTTGTGCTCTACTTAAATGTTTTTGCAAGCAATACTGTTAATATTATCTTGATGGACGAGAAAAGCAGGAATAGGAATACCTTGCGAACGAAATGACAGTACACGAAAAAAAATTATTAAATCTGATGAAACTTTTCTGTTGCTACCAACGAGTAACGAAAAAGGTTAAAATTAAACTTGATTCCGTGATCTTGACTCTGCATTAGCTGTACATTGGAATGTTATAACTACAGTGCAACAGATCCGTTCTTTCCATACTTACTGATATGGATGACAGCAGAACTATGACACTTGACAGCGTTATCACTTACGGAAAGATTCTGCTAGCATTTCATGCACCTAAACAGGAAGCTATATCACCTTAGTTTTGAGATATTATAATAAGAGAATGTCATGGAAAATTTTCTAACGAATTTTCAGATTGGTGGCACTTATCTTTCTCCGGTAATTATGCCACCGCAACTTGCTATTGGAGCAATTGGACAGATTTCTAAATTGCCTCGATTTGATAAGCAGGGAAATGTGAGTTGCTTCAGAAGCATTGCTTTCATGAAATTTATTGCCATTAGCTGCTTTACTAGGAATGTATATTACGGACTCTCCATATTTGAGACTGATAGTGTATTTTTGAAGTATAACAGATTACTGTTTTACTATTTTGTTTATTCTACTGAGATTACTGTTTTGTTTATTCTACTGAGTCTTCTTCCAAGAAATTGAAATTGGTTGTGAACATTATCCTCTGTTGGACATTTACGGGAAATTATTAATCAGAAGATGATTACTAATTTTGCATACTGACAGGTTTGTGCAACCAATGTGGTGAAGTTTTCCTGGGCTGCAGATCATCGTGTTATTGATGGTGCCACGGTAGCTCGCTTTAGTAACCAAGTAAAGCAGTATCTTGAGAATCCATCCAGCATGGTCGCCGATTTGAGATAAGCAATGAGCAATGCTGTTTTTTTTAAATCATTACAAGAGTGTCACAGCTGTTGCGGACTTTTTGATGTTCATACATTTTTTTTTCGTTATATTTCTGGAAAAAAATATGCCATGTTTCTAGAAATCCTTAGCTGTGACAGAAGATGGGTAGGCCGAAAATGTCCAGTCGCAACTGTCATGTTACCTCAATCCCCACTACTTTTTATGAGTCTACGGGACACCAAAATGATTCTTATTCCGATTCAAATTCCATTTCATTATTTACATTTGTCAATTTTATACTATGAATTCATTGCTATTACATTTTTAATATATCAATTTTTAAACCGTGTCGCATATTTTGCACAGTCATTGTAATATTGTAGCGAATTTATATCCTTTAAGAGAATAAAAAAGACGACAGCAATCTGTTGTTCATTTTACACTACAAAAATAGTAAAGTAATTTCTTTCTGATGACCGGGTGACGTCGCAGGACGACGTTTACTTCTCGACAATAAAGAGCTTAAGAAATTTTATGAATTCTTATCCTTTGAATTCCAGTAGTACCCCTTTGTAATGATATGTGGAAAAGGTAGTGTAGAAGTGGGCGTATTACACTTGAAGTGGTGTCTTTATCTTCCGTTAAGTTTACCTGTTGCCCATCGATCCTTCATATTTTGGCTTTTATCTTTCCCTTACATAACTGGAATTTGCAATTTGATTTCTATAGTTTCCACATGTCTGAGCCAAAAATACCGGAGGCCTAAGCGACCCCTGACCAATCAGCGGACTCGCTCGCTAGTGGTTTTCTAGCTGTTAGAGGATGCAGTTTGTGTAGCACTAAATCGATGGTGGGTGATGATGGTAGTAAATTTTATGGAAAGTTCAGATACTTTCGATGTAGTTTTTGCTGTTCCTCTGACCAGTTGTGTATTTTACTGTTTACGATTAGCCAATCTATCAATTAACCATTAAGTATATATCGAGTTGAGTGATATTGTATGAGCATGTTTAAGGTGAGACAATTTCCCAGGTAAATAAAGCTTGTTCAATTGGCAAAGCTTGTTCAACTGATTAAAGTTGAGATATTGTCTTTTCGCTACTAAAATTCTTCTAAAGTTAGGATAACAGTGCGCAGTTGGCTTCATGCAACAGTTCCTTCTCGAAGACAAATATTTTTCCGAAAGGTCTACGAGCGAGTGGGGCAGGACATGGGTGTGCTTTGGTATGGCTTAGGCTGTGTGAGGATACTAGTAGGTATTTTTTTGATAGGTAAGACGTATCTCTCTATGGTCAAAGATTATAGGGTGGTCTAAAACAGAGATCCTATACATATTGTGGTTTGTTAGAAGAAACCACAACCGTTGGATGAAATTCCGGCTCAAAATGGCAGTGAGACGAATGATGATGGATTAGATGGAAATTATACTCTACCTTGACCTGAACGTTGGTTTGATAGATTCAGTCACATCTTTCCAATTCTTTCATTTCTTATCTTTGCCTTTGGAAGTAATCATTACTTCAGAAGTTTTCTTACTATGCTGCTAGCATCATCCATCCTTACAACGACTGGTAATGTGCATTAACTGTCTCCAAGACTAAAAATGAACGAGCCACGTTGCGTTAAATATTGGCGTTCTATCGAAACTCAAGTCGATTTTTTCACCTGTATTTGCGTAATGTCGTTGCTTATTCTAATTCACATTTAACATTTAAATTCACTTATTATATGCCCAGAACTTCTCCAGAAGTTAAATTTATGTTTATTTCTACTATATATTGTTCAAAATTCTCATTGTATTATGAGATTTGAGGACAGCTTTATTTTTGCTAAACGCAATGAATAACATTTTAATACTGGAAAATGTTGCAGGTAATGAAATTTATCAACGGAAATCGTTATGAGATAGAGCGGAAATCATTAATTGATGAGATTGCATTTATAATGAATTTAATTGACTTTGTCTATTTTTGAATTCCCTGTATCATGTAGATGCCCAGCGTGTTTAGCGTCATTTGACTGGTGGATTTATCTGTCATTTTCGTCATTGGAACCTACCGGTGGCAGTTTTGCAAATTTACATAATTCGGAAGGATTCATATTTTGGCCACCCTGATTCTTCTTCCTCTTTATGCTCACTAATATATTTTGTGCAACGAATGCGGAAATGTCAGGATGATAAACTGTTTTGATGTCTTTTTCATATCTAGAAACTTTTCCTTCCTGTTTTGTATATCATCCCAATGTTATATCCTCTCCATGGCATCATCGATGACACAGAATCAGCTGGAGGAAGATTGAATCTGATTACGTGCATTATACGTTAGAGAAGTACAAAATCATCGGTAGCTTGCATTTTTTTTCAAAAATAGCTTAGATTAATTGTCAATTATTATTTGCCAGACAAAAAATAGGTGAACTTTGTGGTAGAAGCAAACAGTTTGTTAATTTTCTGGATGGATTTTGTATCGTTTACGCCTTTTAGTACTATGTTATTGATTTTACTTAGATTAGCATGTTTTCAATCAAATATCATAAGATGATTATCTTTGATATGCTCACTTCCTACTTCCATCCATCATCTCCATCACATATTCTATTATTAAAAAATTCCTATTGATTAGGAAAGGTAACCAAATGTTTGATAGCAGTTTGAATGAGATTTGTTAGCTGTTTTGTTGAAGTTTGTGTGCAACTGCGCGTTCCTCGTTTCTGGCATATTGCTCTAACCGATTCAATTCTTTTTCAAGATATTTCCAATGAGTACTACAACTACAAAAGGAGCTATACCTGAAGAACCGCCTGTTTATGCTGATCTTAGCCAACAATTTGTACCATTTGAAGAATCCGACGAATCTGCCACACCACCTGGAACGGTTGAAGAAAGCAGACCGGATGAGCAATCAGAAAACGTCTATGGTAATGACAGTAAAATTAAAATGAAATTGGTTCTCAGGTTTTTGATTCAAATTATGGAATTCTAATAGAACTTCGTGTCTATGAATGTTTGCTTGATGTTTTTTTTTTCCATGCAAGGCAGAGCTTATCAGAAAATCAGTTTAGTCGTCCAGAAGTAAACCAATATTGGAAATAAATTAATTCAGAATCATTCTTTCTAGTGTTAGATATATGAAACAAGGACTTCATGTAAGATTTGATAGCACAAACTTATCTTGAAAGAATTAGATGATTTTCTTTTTTTTGTTAATATAGTTACCTTTTGAATATTTCCTGAACTGTATATCTCAGAAATCATTTAAATATAGTGAGAACCATAGTAAGAATTATAAGATTTTTTAAATCAATATTTACATTGTTTAATTCACATACGACTGTTTAGCTTCGGCTTTAGAACACTGTCCAACTGAGACTGTTAACATAAACTTTCATTTTAAGAAATCATACATTATGATTTTAAAGTTTGTTGCTGCTGTGATAATGATACTTTCACCGCTTGTGCGGCTTAAAAAAAATAACAATTTTAGCATGATAGCTCTAACTGTCACATTCGTGTTGAATAAAAATTACTTCATCATTGCTGTTCTTGTTATATGATCTTTTCCTCATTTCAAATGCCCGGAAGAGGCAAAATTCTTTTTAAGTAGGGTCCTTTCTTGGGCCCATTGTAAACATCGTTTTCAATAAGATTTTTGAGATCAAAAAAAAAAATTGTAAAATACCCGACAGATACTATCCCATCGTGAATATGTGAAGTGACAGTAGTATATCCTGTTAAATCATAAGAAGTACTCTAAAAGATAAGGTGTTTTTCTACATAAATATTTCATTATTTCCATAATATTTTAGATGGTAAGTGTTACTCTGTCATTAAGTAGATTTATTTCCATTAACAAATAGAATAAGTATCATTTGAAACCAAATTGAAGCAAGTGGCTCTTTCTTAGAAAGGACTTATTTATGACTCCATTTCGAAAGTCCATCTTACATGAAATCTTTCCTTTATTTCATCAAACCCATCCATTTACTTACTTTTTGCAGATGAGGCAGTAAGCCGATCTCCCAATAGTGATTGTGACCGGAATTCCATCGACTGTGAATCACCGGAAATGTTAGGAGAGATCAGAGCGGCAGATGAGCAATCAAAAACAACTGCACAGATAACTAAACAATTCCGGAAGGTATGAGTTTCTTCAGAAATTATAGTATAATAATAGTTAGATATGAGCTAAACTTTTCCTTTTTCAGCGAAGTGCAAGGCGAAGAGGAGGGAATGGATTGTGCCCACCACATCCGCCGGAAGATGTGCCAGTTGTGGATTGGAGTGAGCCAAGTGAAATCAAGCATATATTCCCCAAAACATACAACTACGTGGTAGGTTTCATTACCCATAAAACCATGATTTTTTCTTTCCCTATGCAGCAAGAAATGTCCCTGTGGGCCAATGATGAACGATCATCAGCAAGAATGACACTGCTGTCTATTTAAAAAATTTTAAAAACGATTTAATTTAGCCACTTCAAGGTTAATTTATTCAGTTAAGCTTCAGTGCATTATTTAGGTATGAAGGGTTTCAGAATATTTTCAGTTATTGCCACACTTTTTTCATTGAATACAGATAGAGATGCAGTAGTGACAGAATTTCGCAAATATTGTTAATGTTGACATTCTATGAAATCTGGCGTAATGCTATTGTTTCCTAGGTTTACGCTCAAGCGCGTTACAGTTCCCAGTACCTCAACTTGTCAAAATGGAGAAAGGAATTTGATTTCTTTCTTGATAAATACAAATACTGGCGCGATATCATTCAAAAGTAAGTTCTGATTAAGCTTATATGAGACAATTTAGTCCAAGATTCTTGAAGTGGTTTTGTTAAGTCTAAACTGCTGTGTGTAAGTGATTTGTTCTAAATTATTTAGGTCTTTACCAAAGTGTATTCGCTTATGTTTTTCAGAAAACAACTTAATGACCATAAAGAAATCACAAAAGCGAAACAACTTGTAGGACAACTGAGATGGTTACTTGATCATTGCTGGGATGGTGACGAAAGCAAACCTTTAGTACCAGAAATGTTGTGGAGAGCTCGAAAGGGTATGTTTTGCTTGTTGAGATGCTGGGTCTGCTTTTAGAGGTTATAAAGATTTGAGTAGAAATTTCGAAAGATACTAATTTATCAACATGTCTGTTTCAGAGGAAGCTCGAAGGTGTGAACAACTACTGATTCGTAAAGAGTATTACAAAAGAGAAGCACTGGTGAAGACAGCTGCACCATCATTATCTGGACGTGTGAATGCCAATATACATTTGGAAAAGCAAGACGATGGCCTTAGTTGTTCACTTAAAGAAGATATGGGGAAGATTTCATCCATGTTTCAGAAAGAGGCTATTGAACATACTGAAATTGATGGCGACGTTGTTAGATTATCAGAATCGCCATCATCTAACAAATTAAATGAGGAGGAAGAACAAGATGACTCGGCGAATTTTTGGAAAGAGCGTGATCAAATTAAGAAGAAAAGAGCGTATGCTTATTTCTATATTCAGATATGGTATTAATCCATTTGAACATTAGAAGTATTCTTGAGTGAAGCATTGTTTTAAATCAGAAATTACATTTCTTCAAAGTTTCGAAAATTTATCTTTAGGCACCTCTTTTCACTCCAATTTTTGGTACGTCGTTGGGGAGATGTTCTAAAACAGCTGCAAACGCCATCAGGAGTAGTGCGACCGTTATGTTATCGTACTTTTGTGCAGAATCGTGTGGAACAATACGTTCGAGACTTAGTAACTACGTATGAAAAGATCAAAGATTCTGATGATTTCGACGAGCAAATAATTCGTGAGATGATTTATTTTACTTTTAAATAATAGATCTGCTCTCGTATTTTAGTTCCTATATGATGAGCTTATTTTATAAGAAGTATTATGCCCGGAGATGCATCTTTTTCATTGGAAACTCAATTGTATAGTGAATTTCAAGTAATTTATCATAACAGTTTTTATAAAAGTTTTCATATCGTATCACTGTACTATGATATCGGTTGAAAAATCATTTGTTTAAACTACAGTTTTTTTTTTCATCAAAGCTGATTCAAACAGTGAACTGAATCTGTTAAATGAATTTATCTGTTTATTGCCTGTTTATCGACATTGTCTGGTGGTCCATGTTTAAGGATGTTATCACCATTGGGACATTTCTGAAGTTAATGATGATTTTTCCAGCTGATATAGTCATTTCATCTCGAGTAGAACACAACAGATTACCCAGTGTCAATTATATCTTCATTAAAAAAAGCATTGCAACAAACGCATAATTTTTCATTTATTGTAGATGCTCTTTTACGGCGGGATTTGCTACTGAAAGAGGATATGTGTGAAAACGGCTTAGAATCGCTCACAAACAACTGGGTTATTTTCGAATCGAAGTCGCCCAAAGTTTTTAAAAAGAAAGTGGATAGAGAAATGAGTTCTCGCGAATCATCGAAGTCACCAGCAAAGTTTTCATCTTCAAGCACTTCATCGACATTGTTGAAAGTGAGGGACTATCTGGACGATGATGTGAAACCTTCTACACCTCCAAAATTGAATTCCAAAGCTGAGGTCACGAATGCGATACAGCTTGCTGCAACAAGAGATAATAAAGCGAGCATACCAGGTAGATCTGGTTTAACAACTGATGCTGAAATCCTTCGACCTGTGCCAATTAAACCACCTAATTTGACAGGTTGGTTTACAGCCTACATCAATTATTTTTGCTAAATAGATTGATGAATTATAATTGTTTATGGTAGTCCGCTTTCCAATTCTTTCGTAGGATAGATTAAATGATAGAGGTTGTTCTTTATTCTTTTTACTTTTTGCTGTATCATTTAATGTTTTCGAAGATTGTTTAATTGCCAGAAAACATACAACAAACTTTTGCAGAAGATGAAAAGAATCGATTGGAATTGCAAGAAGTTGTAGCAGTGGAAGCATTGTGGGCATCATTTGCTAAAACGGAAACACCAAAATGCGAGAATTTATTTTCTATTTCTTTATATTCAGAATTTTTTTGTAAATAAAGTAAGAGATATTTAAAATCTGATGCAAAGAAAAAATTGCTAATTCAATAGTTTCTTAGATGTCTCTTTTCAGTCAAAGACGACAAGCCAATACTGGATGCTATTGAAGCTGTCTTGAGCTCATGTAGAAGTTATCGAGCAGTACTTGAAGTTCCCCTACCAAAAACACTTGCAGATTTACGACGTACTGCGAAATTCCGTAATCTTTTCAGCTACTAAAGATTCTATTAAATATTGTTTTAAAACGATCTTCAGAATTATCTGATGAATTGGCGATGTTAACATTCTAACATTGTTTTGCGTTCCATTATGCTATCAACCATATTATATGACATATTCATACAAATAATAATTTGGGCAAGTCATTCAGACTTCTACAGAGGTGAAACTTGTCTAACAACTTATGCTCCATTTCGCTTTAAACTAATTTTCGAATCACACGAATTTTTACCAAATTCAAACCTTCCGCAATTTTCAGGCAACATTCATGAATCAGTAGCACTTCTACAAGCAATGATAATTCAAAGACATGAAGCAAAAACAGGTAGGCACATGGTTTTTCTGGGACATTTTTCATATATTCATTTGCGAGAAAATTTGACGCATGTTTATCTGTTTCTAAGATATTATGCAATATTTAGGAGTTAGGAAGCAGAACATGATTTCTGCTTCAATCGCTCTTTGTTGTCACAGAAATGAGTATTATTAACGATTTTTTATCTTCATATTTGGGAAACAATTGAAAATGTGAAATGTGAGCAGCGACTTTTAAAGTAGATACTCATAAAAATGAAATGGGTCTTATCAATTAAATTATTTGAGTCTGTGTGTTCAATATTCCTGATTATTATTATCAGTCTTGATTTTTTTCTTTTTACTAAAAGAGAAAAATTGCAATCTTTTGACAAAAGAGATAAATAGTACCTGCTGAACTGTTTGTGCAATATCGTTTTAATCCCTATATCACAAAACATCAAGTTTTAATTTTATATGATTGAATTTGCTGCAGTTGTTTCCACCGAAACACAATGCAATACGAAGTAATCCTTTATTTCCTCTGTTTATTAGATGTTTGGTCTTTTCTGTACTTGATTCCTCAACTTCTTCTTAGTTTATATCCTTCTCCTGCTTATTTTATCCAAACAAGATTAAGACCGTACGATTGTCAATTATAAGAAATCTACCCTTTATGGACATTGTATTTCTTTACATCTTTTGATAACATAAACGGAAGAATAGTATATGCACCTTGCTGCTATCGCTCTGAGATCTGTCATTTCAAAAGATTTTCATGAAATAGTTTATTTCTAAAGCGATATATTAAATTATTGCTTTCATGTCATTCAGTATTTTTGGTAATATTTGAAACTAGCAAACAATCCTTAAATGAAATTTGCTACTTAATGGAATGCTAGGATTCCAAATGATTCTTAACAATTAGTTAGTATTATAGTATTAAAATCAATTTGAGTAATAATTAAAATCAAAGTATGGATTTAAAAAGGAAAGATTTTCAATTATACAAGACATAATCTAAAGAGCAAATATTGATCTTATTTTAGTTGGATAAGAATATTTAAGAAAAAATATGAATTTGGAGGATTTGTATAGGAAAACATTACCAAGGAAAGTAATAATAATTTTTATGTTTTCTAAACTTTTCTTAGCTCTAATTAAGACTATCTATGCAATAGTCCAACATTACGTCCCCTAAAAACGATTGACACTCAATCTCTGAAATGTGCTTCGAATTATAATGCCACATATCTGTTAGTGAGATTGTCACAATTTGTAATCTATGGTACCATTTCAGAAAATCTTACAAATTATGAATTTCGTTTATTTTGCGCGACTTTAAACGATTAACTGTTCGTAGATGATAATCATACTGCTGAATACTTCTAGGTCGTCGACTTGATCTAACTCTTTTCGAAACTCCGGAAATTAGAAGACTTCGAGCACAGTTTGCTGCTTCAGTTGCAGCACATCATTCGAATCCTGCCGTTTCACTGGGATCTGCAGAAGTTGCTTCTCAGATTTCAAGTTCAACTGGAGTAAAATCTTCGGTATCGAATTCAACTGGCGTAAAATTTCTGGAATCATCATCTGGCGTAAAGTCTTTAGAAAATGATATTAAACAGGAAGTGGATGAAATACCACCCAAAAAGAAACAAAAACAGTTGAGTGAAGAAGTAACTGAATCTAATAAAGATCAGTTGGAAAGAGAAGCGAAATCAATGAAAAATGATGGTAGTATCGAAATGTTAGCTACGAGTCGCCCGAAGCGTCATATTAAGGCACCACAAAGGTAACCAGATCTTTTCCAAATTCCATTGAATGAATTAAGTATTACTATCTTCTAAGAGAAGACAGTAAGAGGTTGTCATCATTTTGCTTCCGCATGGTATTTTAAAGATTTCAGCTAGTTTTTTTCATAGGATGATCATGAATTCTTAAAGTTCTTAATTAATAATCTCTTATAGGTTCATATTCGATGATGAAGAAAAAGAAGAGGAGAAAAAGAAAAAAACGATAACGCGCGAACGAACAAAAACTGTCAAAGGAAATAGTCCAAAAGGAATAGAAAAACTGAAGGAAATATCGCACAAAGAAAAGCAAGAGAGAAATGTTGATTCGTCAGCATCGTCAATGTAAGTTTGGGAAGTCAAGCATCTCTGAAATATGAACGTTTGTACTGCTGCTGCTGTTGCTGCAAAATCTCACTATATTCTTTCTGATGAAAACAGATGTATGCAAAAAATAATATTAAAAAAACATACGTTAGAACTTTAAGAATTGCATCGCCTGCATATGTGATATTAAAAAAGCTAGCTATTTCAGGGAGTTATCAAACATGGAAACAATTGTAGTAATCCCTGAAGATGACAGTATGGATGCGAATGACTTTAATTACTACCCATTAAACACTGATAATGAAATGTGAGTTAAATTAAATTTTTGAAAGATATTTATATTATCCTGTTTTTGTGGCACTTTATGTCTAGCAATCAGATTCTTGAAAATAATTATGGTATTAAAACTATGATATATTTCTTTTTAACGGTAATGGTAATTCATTCCCAAGTCCACGAAAACTAACGTATAAATTCATTTTTTTGTTAATGAATTTATATGTTAATTTTCGGATTTGCGTGTAGTGTGATAAGTATCATAGTTTACGATGTTAAACTTCGTCTTTCATATCAATACGCTGCGCAGTTGTGCCATGGTATTAAGGTAATACACAACTGATTATTTAGCATCGAAGAGTTAACACATGTAATGATTTGTTAAATTGCCGAGGAAGTTATATATACATAAAATTTAAATTTTTTAAACTATGTCATTTTTCTATTGGAAACAAAGAAGTACTACAAGCTGTCGTAAGATGCTCTCACTTTGAATAAAAATACTGTGATTTTGAGTTGCAGGTTTCTGGATCTTGATTTAGTTAACGTAACAGCTGAGCACGAATTCAAATATGAACCTGGTGGAATAGTGCATGATGTACTTCGATATATCGGCACCTGGAGAAATGGTACTGTCAAAGAAGTAAGCAGACGTATATATGAACTTTGGACTAATCGCAAGGTTTGTTTTTAAGTCCATTAACGAATCTAAGTTTTTTGTCTTTCAAATTGAATTTATGATTTTCGTTGTATTTTTCATGAATTTATCTCCTAGATTGCTGAAATAAGCGAACAAGCAACTTCTGAAGAAAGCAAAAGCAAGGTAAATTTTCCTCATCGGATATCTAATATTTGCATGAGAATTATTTTAAAATTTGTCTATTTTAAAATAGAAATTGTTAAGGGAACAGAAAGTACAACTGAACAACAGCGATCAATATCGCCGCAAATTGCACAACAGAAACAAATATCGTCCACCAGTTTATTGACACAACCAGATGATAATAGTAGTTCAAACGAACGGGTGATAAACCATAACAATATGTCAGGCATTTATTCAAATGATTCTGTTAGCCGTTTGTCGAGCACCGGTCCATGTAGCTCACAGGATATTACATTTGACACTACTTCAAGAGAAGATGGAGATTGTGGCCCCTGGCGACAAGTGAGTGAAGAAATTTTCTTCTCTTCGCGTAAGCGTGGAATAAAACTATTTGATACTTAAATGCACTGGTTGTCTTAAATTGTTAGGAAAATACCACATACTCTTATGTTCCTGATAAATATCAAATAGAAAGTTTTTGCACGTTCAAATGAAAAGTTTCCACATGCAGTTTAGTTTTGAGATAAAAATTCGGAATTTAATTTTTTTATTTTACGCTGTTTAAGCATCATAGTTTATTTTTTTTTTTGAATAGAATCGATAAATTCCAGGTAGCATTTCGAAAAGAGGCAGCACTAAGTGGACCATTAAAAATGGATAAACTAAAGACGCAGTATGATCATTTGCTTATGATTTCGGAGAAGAATTATGTGAGAAAATTGTGCTCAGAATGGATGTATGTTCCGGAAGGTGGCCTATTCGATGATAGGGTAAAACGTATAAGGCAATTTATTCAAGAACTGGAAGACATACTCAACCAACCAGACTCAACATGGAGAGACTATTTCAACATGAAAAGTTTGTTCTAATTCATCAGAAAATTGTTATCCTTATTTTTCGAATGAGTCGAATTAAATTTATATAAAGATGATTATTAATAGAAATTCTATAATTCAATATTGATGATTTTTCAGAATATTTGCAAACTGTGATTGACAATGTTATGGTTGAATTCAGTGCGCTATCTGGGCAAGGTTAGTAACATTCTTTACTAGTTAGAATGGCTATTGATAAGTATCAAGCTTAAGCTCGAGGCATATTGTGATAGCATTCCATGTGGAGATTTTGTAAGATTTGAGAAAATCTGTTGATGAATCATGTAAGGCAGAGAATGTCTGATGCTGAGGAATGCCGAAATTGTGGACTGTCCACAATTTACTTTTCAGTTGCATCAACTCATCTCCTGCGTACGTCTGGTGCCGCGTTTTCATCCAGCAGAAGCACTGTAAGTGATATCGAGCGTGACAGTGCCGATGTTTCGATTAGGCCAAATTCAAATTGAATAGCACTGTGATTTGCTCTTTGAATAAAAGAATTGGTTATCACTTTCTTCATAGTTTTATTTAAAAAATTGTTCAATTTAATATGGAGTCGGGGCGAATTTTCTTCTCATTTATCGATCAGCTTTCTGTGAATTTATAGCAACGGACTTCGTAGATATTAATAAATACTCTGTCCACCAATACTAGAGATCTAATTATTACGAATCATGACTTCATGAAGTTTTCACTTTTGAATTTGCTGGATTGAAAAAAGAAATATACTTTAAACGTTAGTTGAAACTGTTTTCACTTTACTGTGGCTTTTGTCTTTGAGTTTAATGCAAAAAAAAATCGTTCGGAATTTAAGCAACGCTCATACTCTCATATCGCAGAATCTTTGCAGCTTCTATAAAATTAAACGTTCTTAGTCGTTTCTCTATTTGTTTATTTTATATCATTTAATAGATTTCGATAGTCTGAGGAAGTTTATTCCGTTGTGTATATTAATTCTTGCTCTGCATCTATTCTCATGTCTCTTTTGTGAAATATATTTTGCTTGTTGAACAGATAAAATTTCTTGTTCTTTTCCCTTGCAGAAATTACTTTAACATTAACATTAACATTAACAGAAATTACTTTTCAGAAAGCTAGGTTTTTATTTCAAAAAGCCTAGGAACACGGTGTTAACCTTTTGAAGAAAGCCTTTTAAGAAGGGGTGATTCTACATGCTAGATTATGAGCTCTAAATTTTCAAAGAAATATGTAAGACTATTAAAGTTGCAGATCGAAATTGTTTAAATAAGGTAAAAAATATATAAAAGATGTTGGAGTGAGTGCCGTCATCAGACAAAGAATTTTAGATAGAAGGAATTTTATAATCTCCTTAAATGCGCATAATAGGACTTCCTTAATAGTTCCTATATCCATCCTCAACATATTGATGAGTATTATTTATCAACAGGTAAGAAATGATAACTAGAAAGGTCTGCGCAATTTCGCAACGTGTGTATAAAGAGATGACATTCACAATTGATAATAAATCACTTATTATCGAAATGCAACTAATACAACAACCAGCTCTCAAAAATTTTATGCTACAAACACTTGGGCAATATCGTCATGTTCATATGTTCTCCTTAGGAATGTGTCCGTGACTCGAATACCAGAAACTGACTGAAAATTAAAAATTACCATTAAATTAGAAAACAATAGAAAACATTAAATATGATAAAGAATATGAATTGTGTTCTTCCGTGCTTAAAAGATTTGATGAAAGCAGCAGTCACTTAAACGGAAGCCATTACACTCGCGATAATCTATAATGATTCATACAAGAACCTGTGAGGATTAGAAGTTGGACAACTAAGATCCTGAGCATTATTACTCCCAGAAGTTTTCCATAGACCAGTAATTGTTGAAGGTAACATAAATTGATGGATCTGTGTTTTCATATTACGGAACTTCACTTAAGACTGATAGAGGAATAAATTCCTGATTCATGCTGGAGAACGACGGTCTTATAGAATGAATTTTCTGTTGCAAAATATATCAAAACTTCAAAACAAGCAAATCAAATATTCAGATGCAACACGTTTCCATACTGTCACCATCGAACTTTTATGATATTGATATGTTCTTGTTATCCAAGATACTGATTTTGTTATATGTTAGGACTTCGAAAAAAAAAAGGTAAATGGATTAAAAAAATACTTGTAATCCAGGAGTTAGCGGTAATAACTCTAGGGAAAAGTCAATCGTACTGTTTGGTGGCAATTGTCCCAATTCAACACCACTAGTTGAACAAAACGCAATATTCGGTTGCAGTTTGTCGTCTAGAGTCAGCACTAAATCCAGTGATCGTTCGCTGAAATTGTAATTCATTATTTCAAAGTCCTGGCATAAAGATATTAATCTTGGATTTTGAATTGTAAAGAATTGATAATACGAAAGGAAGGTAAATTTATATTTATGTTCTAACGAGGAAAAGGAGTTTACCTGCAGTTATGAAGTCGGCACATCATACAAAATGGTTGCAAAACCTTTACTGTTGCTGGTATTTTTTCAATTGTCAGTCGCAAGTCACCATATCCTGGGGCCTGGAAATTTAAATTCTGGAAATTATTAAATTTTTGTCTTCTTAAGCTTCTGTAAGTTGCACATTTGCGAATGTTTAGAAATAGCGAATGAATGCAACAAATACCGGAATAATTGTAACAAACCATTCTTTGCAGAGCACTCGTTTGTAAATGGCCTCTCTCTCCCATGGTAGTCCTCCAAACCATATCTAACTTCCCAATTGATGTTCCTTTTCTTAAATGGCACAAAAGTTGACCCTTGTTATTATTGCAAGATTGGTCAATGTAGCATAAAGAATAAAAACGAACGATGAAATTTTTCATAAGTAGAACTTGATAAGTAATTTTCAATAAATAGTTCCCAAAAGTTTACCATACTTCGCATTTTCTCTTTCTTAAATTTTCAAGACATTGATTGAATAACTACTTTATCAAAATTTTCTTTAATCTGTATGTCCGTCTTTCCATGAAGCAAAATAACTCTCCGGTGAAAATGAAAGTTTAACGTGACATACCTAAAATAATTAAGGGAATAATCTGTTGTTTTCGGTTTCAGACAAAAGAGATACTGTCGAATATCACTTGGATTAAGATAAGACTGCTCCATGTTTTCATTTCTAGAGATATTATTTTCACTAATCAATGATCAGCTATATGGAAATAGTAATACAATTAACTTGTATTGTTATAATGGTATGGACAGCATGATTCTGTATCGCAATTTCGTCCTCATAATATTTTAAAGACAATACAAATCTTAATGGGAAATTAATATTCTCAATGCTGACGCGATTCTGTATGTGGGTACCATCGATATACTTTCCTTCACAAATCATACATTGTATTATTGCAAAAGAAATAGTGGAAGGTAAAAGAAATAAGTTAAGTGAAAAAGAAAGAAATACTCTGTTTCAGGAGGCGAGATTTCAGAACTTATATAGAAGTCGGACGGTTCCAGGACTACTTTTTCCAGAACCATTGGTAGTTCAGAAGTATTCTGAATTTGTGCTTCCAAGTAAACATCATTGTTCTGTAAACTTCGTTAATTATCATAAGAAGAGTTTTCAAAATAAACGTTATGATTTATTCCTTGCCTAATATAAATCTCACTTTTTATGAATGGATTCTTACAAAGCACCTTACTTCCATTCTTTAGGCTGACAAAAAGGCTTAGAAGCTTTCATTTTTACAGACCAACTTTGATTTCTTAAAAGTCAAATCGATTTTCAAATATCTACTTTTTTCGCAACGCTAACTTACTTGATAATTTACAATGCAAACGAGCTTACCAGATTATCCTGTATATAAGATAAACACCATTGGTTATACACATCATTCTTTCGTATATTCATGCAAAGCAAATTATATTAAGCATGCGGACGAGAATTACAAGGAAAGGTTACTTCTCAAAGTTAGAAATTTATAAAGCATTCCTTCGTTTATAATTTCTGGCACAAGTATCCCATAATGCGATTTAAAATGTAAGTCTTACAAGAGAAGAACTGGCTTCAAAATTTGAAAACCTCATCCTAAATAACATCAAGAACGGGGAATGGGACTCTTCATATGTCAATAGTTATTTCATACACGCAATAACATGCGAACAACATAATTATATCAAACATTTTGGCTCTTCGAAATAAAATAATTAAAACATTTTATTGGGAAGCACGAAGAGTGTTTTCAAAATTGAATTTACCACAGCAAACTATCCTTGGTAAAGCATATACTTAGTAAAAAAGGTTAATTCTGGATACTTACCTCCGCGTTATAAAACTTCGTTCTGACGTCGATTGGTTTGCTGACCGGAAATTTGAAAAATTTCCGAAAATACATCTCATTTTTAGATACTTTGTAGCTCACGGCACATACTAATCTGCAAAAAATAAACAAATTCTTTTTACGCAATAAAAAAATGATAACGAAGCAAAGGTCTCCAATTATAAGACATCAAATAAGTGTAGATGAAATAGCCTCAATTTTACTTTTACAACACGCAATTATGTTGGAATTTGCTACTGAAAATATCACAAGATCCAGAAAATCAGGTAATTTAAATATAACAAAAGTATGAATCATTCTTAATCAGAGAAAAATAAAATCTTGGTCCTGAAGATACTAATATAGTGCATGAAATCTTTGTGAAAAGGCAATGATTTCATTGTTGAATGAACCGAGGAAATTCCTGATTTATTAGAAAAGTAAGTCAGGCGACCTCAGGCAAATCATCCACTTACTTTTTTAATAAGTTTGAAAGTCACAAAGGGATTATACTACTAAACTTATTTCATAAATATTCTGAATCATCCATCCCTCACCACCTAAAAGATTTCAACCACTTTTCCAGTATCCAAATAAATTTATATCAAGTAAAACGTACATGTGCTGCCCAATTTCCTTGATTTCATAAGTAATAACTTCCCCACAACATTTCCCTGGTTCAAGCACAGCATTCGCTTCTTGTAACTGCGATGGTAGAGCATTACGCTGGCTTGTGGTTTGCAAGTCAGTCTGCAAGACATGAAAAGATTTTAAAGTCGATAAAACAGTTTCACAGAAAGCTCATGTGACAAGTTCAAAAGTTATGCAAGCTTTAACAAACTTTTGTTTTTAGAAATTTAAGATATATATTTACCTTGACACATATATCCGTCACAACCTTATCACTTATATTTTGTACGCACACATAGAAAGTAAAGGTCTCTCCCAAATAAATGTTCCTGAAAAGATCAAAAGAATATTTTTTTAAGTAAAGGTTGCATTTTATTAATTTATTGTGAAATTCCTAGCAATTAGGCAATCACAATTTCCATATAAATTGTAGCACGAGATCACATGGTGCTCAAATTTCCCTTGGAAGAAATAAATCCCAAATTTAGCCGAGCTATCATCACAGTTTTATAATCATTAGAGTCATCGCGTCAGCAAAAACCAACAAAAGTGCTGCAAACATTACTAAATCAATCATGAATCTTCTATAGACCTACTCGAACTTTTGCGGTGCCATAAGATATTTTCCAATAGGCATATCAGCAGCTTCCTGTCCAGTTAAACGACAAATAGCAGAACCAATTAGTTGGCTGGTTGTATCAGCTGGATCAATTGGCATGCAAATATTTTCGTAGAATTTGGGACGGGCAAGGCGCATCACTACAAATAATATAATTATTATTCAAAAGTTAAAATTTTTCATAAACCAAGACCTGAATTCCATCTATTTCAAAATTCAAAAATAAAAAACATATTTAACCTTTGAGTGCCAAAATCTGTTCCTTCATTGCTTCGGCCATGATACCAAAATAGAATTCCAATATTTCAGTCCCTTACTTCGAATATTACATTACACAAAATATATGCTTTTAAATTCTATAATTTATACATATTTTCATTCAGCCATTTCCGACGTATTAGCTCGAAAATGGACTAACAATAATGAATTATTCCTCACTATTGTACACTATTAATTCACTTTAATAATTCATTATTTAAGCAAAACGAATTATTCCGTCAAAGTGTAGAAAAGCTATTGGTTGTTTTTGAAAATCATTTTGAAGAGATTTATTCGAACTTTTACTAACTATTTCACCGGTCAAAAAACCGAACTTGAATAGCCGATCAGAAGGAAACAATAAATAAACATGATTGATTCTTATGTGATATATCCTTTTGTTGACATGTCTCCAAATATTATGCACGTATTACACTACAGTGAATAAAATCATATGGTACTAATTTCTGCTGGATTATAAATTGAGTCTACTTTGAGAGTTCCAAATCACTTTTAAATTGTATGTCATGCTAACAATATACTACAATGGTCAAAACAAATTAATGACCGAAATATAAATTACTCGTGACACCATCCAGATTTGTACAGAATGGACCGCAACTAATGAGTAATTATATGCTCCTGCGCATCAGATGTTAATGGCTAAATCTAGTAATGCGAATAGCTGTGATTTGAAGTGCATATATATATCACAAGAATCCCGCAATGCCTTCACATACCAAACGTATTTTTTCATTCTAATGTATTTTGAAATCTCAACCACTTTTTTTTCGGCGTCGGCATAACCCAGAGAATAATTAGTGTTAAGATACCATCGAGATTATTATCCCAAAGTTACAAAAACTTTCAATTTTTACTGATCATAATCGAACTTATCAATATAAATACTCTGACCATGTAAAACAAAAAAAAAAAAACAAGAGCGCCCTAATCGTGTATCGGCAAGTCGATTGCAAACAGGATTATACGGTGGATTCAAAATTCTTCAAATATTTATTTTGCAGAAAAATTGGATTACATCAAAGAAAAAAGTGACTGAACAAATCAAACTAAAACTGGTAAAATCAAATGTAGTTGCTTATGTTTTAAAGCAATAAGTCAACAAAAAAAACGACCAATATTTATTCCATCTTTTTTCTAGTGACCCTTAAATCGGCTAACCGTGACCCCTAAATCAGCTGACCAGTTGGAACCTTTTTTATGTGATTAGTATATATAATAACAAACATATATTAAATATCAAAAGAGAAAAGCATTTAACGAAGAAATGCAAACGCTCTATGCCCACGAAACACCAAATAAATTATTTTTCTCTGCAAATTTTGCATCATCGCAAATGTGCCTATTTCATCAAATAAAAGCTAATAAAAGATTCATGAATCGTAATTCTGAAAAACTGACGTGGGAATAAGAAGGTTTCAAAAAACAATGAATGATCTAGAAAAACACTTTCTACTGGAGAATACGCTAAACAGATATCGCGAAATTTCAACAGTATTTTCATGCAGCCAGTTTAGCTTCCATTTCTCCACCTTCATGATGAAAACTTTGTCCGTGTTCATGTCCATGCTCGTGTTTACAGTCACCGACTTTAGATTCATTCTTTGATGCCTCATCGAAATCACCAACAAGATCTGAACGTACAGACAGGCTTTGAAGAATTTTTAGTTTCCATATCGATTAATATAAAACACTTATTGTAAATTTCTAAAGAACAGTTCTGAACTCAGAAAAAATCGGTTTTCAGTAATTAACTTTTTAAAAGATTCAACTAAACCATCCTATACTTCTCTGTTCTCACTTTCGTTTCGATTTCAAGATCTTTCCTTAAACTATTGCTTTGAATTCATACAAAGTGTCAGTGGTATTGTTGCTTAATAATGCATTATCTTTCAAAGATTATGCCACGTTATTTCCTTAGACATGTAAGAATTTTCAAAAAGATGCAAACCTGGAACATCGTCGTCATCATTAGATTTGAATTGACTAGTAACATTGTTTGCTAACTTCTTCAAATGTGTCAATGATTCTGCTCCCAATTGGTTGAGAATACCAGGCAACATTTCAGTAATTTCTAAAGTAATATAAGAATAACGTGGTACGTTCAGAGATAAAGTGAGAACAACTTGATGAACTTATTTTTGGAAGTACAAAAACAAAAACAAACCAACCAAATACATCGAAATACGACATGTGAAAGAACTTACGTTTATTTTCTGCACTTCCTGTCACCGAGAATGTGTTTGCTGGGACAGATGCTTGTACTTTTGGATTATTGAAATGTATCACAGTCCCATCATCTTTTATCATATTGACCTACATAGTTTATATAATAAACTTATGAACATTAGAGTGATTACTGGAAAGTTAAAAACATTGAAAAAACATCATATGAACCTCTTCAATCCCAGGAATGTTTGTAACTGAAAGCTTCTTGAGATTGCTTTGCAATTTTTTGTCATCAGTGGCTGCGGTCTTATGCACAACCTTCTTCTTCCTTCGTGCAGTGCCCTACAACAAGAAATAATTTCAAAAATGACACAATAAAATGCCGTTAAACCTAACGGATCATAATCAACTGATTTAATAAGCCCTAACTTTACTCAAAAGTAATCTTACCTTCCCACCTGTCCGCACCTGAGCTGCATTCTGTTGCAACTTTTTGATTTTTTCTACATTCATGTTTTCTTCGCCTTCCTCCAAAATGGTGCTGTTGAGTATAAGCCGGAAAAAATCTATATGAAACTCAGTGTATTTGAACGATGAACTAATCCACAGTACTTTTCCAAAAAAACGCCAAACATAATTTATACCCACAGCAAAACAAAAAAAAAATAGCACATTATAGATACATTGGCCTGCTCATCAATAACAGCAAAAGAATCGAAAACTGCCTCTGGAGATAAAATGGGTTTCCTAAGCTCAGACATCCGATCTTGCGAGCAACTAATAATCTGTGATCGTATAACAAATTAGTTTGATCCCTAACAATATATCTCAGAATATCCAGAATACCAGTAATGCACTAAATCAGGCCACTTACGATTGATCCCTTGTCTCATAACCATCTCAAAAGATACTCGATATACACTATAAATGGTCTTGGTCTCTTTAATTGAAGTTAATCAAGCAAAAGTGTCACTATACAATATCCCTGAGTTTCCATAGGGAGATAACAATTAATGTCTATCGCTTACTGCCCCGAAGTGCTCCTGTTTTAGTAAAATTAAAAGTGAATATGAATGAGTGGATAAACAACATAAAGAGCGAACGCGATTAGTGACCGTTACTTGTAACAATCAATTCTGGGACGCTCCTTTTAACTAATCACTGCGGGATGTCATTTCTGAGGTAAAAGGTTTGAATCCTTACCTCATTGAATTATAGTGGAAAATGTGTCTCCTTGACCTTCATCTTCTAGTCCAATGAACTATAGTGACATTAACTTCTACTACATCGAACATACAAAAAAACCCGGAAAGACCACGACCAGATAAGCATGTTTCATCAGGATGAAGCACTATAAATCCACCCCATCTTCACTTAACGAGGGAAAATACAAATACCTCCCTAACCTCCATTGGTTTGTAACATAGCGAGATCATTACCTCTTCGCTACATACTTTCTCCCTTCCTCCTCTCTAGCAATGACTACCCTTCCCATTGTTTCTTGTCTGGGTGGGTAAATTAGTGGTGATGAGCAGTGCTCGTTGAGTGGGGGGGAGCCCTATTGTTGTACGCTCCGAGACAGATTTGAAAATCCGAGGGGAGTATCTCGCTTCCGAAACCGCGGGATATGATACACTTACCTTTTCCAGTAATCCACTTAAACCTCTTATCAGTTTGTATTTGTCTAAACTCAACCCACATATCCCTCACCTTCAAGCAGTAACCCACATACACTGACGCCCGCAATATAGAGTATCATGCTATGAAAATAAGGGAACCATGGAGACTTTGAGACTTCAGTTCACCACATTCTTAACTGCAGCAGTTAGAGGTGAAGGTCTACGTTCTAAGTCAATCTTTGTTATTCCCTACATAAGCAGTACCATGACTTGATTCCTCTTTTAAATTTTATACATCTAAAACGATGGTTGAGACCGATTCCCATGCCGCAAAGTCATCATGTTCTTTTTTAAATGACCCTTATATCATGACAGTGTCCATCGCCTATAATATTCGTCCCAGTAATATAACCTGACACACAAACGAGCTTCTATTTCCATTTCAACGTTCTTCCAATAGGCCCTGATCCGATATTGGAGCGTGAAGTGCTCCAAATTACTTTAAAACAAAGGTAGAGGTGAAATTCTGGCGTCCACCTCTGTCAGGAGTATTTATTATGTTATGCATTATATTGTGCTAGACGAGAAGCGTTCAAGTTCACAATATAACGATTTTCCTGCCTCATTAGGATTCTATACTCTTCTTCAATGTAGCTATGCACACATTATTTACAATTGTTGATAAAATAGAAATCTTCCACTACCTTGGAAAGTATACTCAGCATAGTGAAATGTAATTTAAGAACGAAATAATCACAAAAGGAATAAAAATGTATATCTGAATAAAAAGCGGCATGAAGTTATCCTATGCAAAGGCAAACAATGATTAAATCAGTTGATGCGACTTTAGACACAATTCCAATCGAGCAATAAATATATTAACAATAATAACAGAGAGTTAATGAGAAATACTTTGGAATGAAGGGAAGAATACAGGAGCAATAAATTCCCTGAGAAAAGCTGAGTTTCTTAGACCGTGAGAATAGCATAAAACAGTCTACAAAGAGACGGAATAAGCTGCCCAGTAATGTATTAACCTCATCGTGTGTCTCGTTTATATTGACATACCATACAAATAAGGTTTTAAATTTCAATAAAGCCTTACTTTTTCTTATTTTTGAGAAGCGTTTCACCAAAATCTATTAACTTAGGAGTGGAAGACACACAATTAGGAAGACGTCAGTAATCGAAATTTTCTTGTGTCCTTTGTATATAAATTTCTTTTTCAGAAACATTCATCTGAGATACCAATTCGGGTGTAATTTCGTCTAGATAATATTTCTTTCCGGCGACGAAGATAACTTCATCATCGTCACTTTCCGTACCAACCGGCTCATATGCAGCTTCTTGAGTACCTTCTGTAAGAGAAGTTTCCGGCTTTGCCTAAAATGATGAAAACATTGAAAGTCTCAGCACTCAGATGCGCACTAGAAGCGAAAATCAAATGAGTATTAGGCAAAATAAATAGGAGTAACCAATGGTTCTTGTCGAAATAGTGTTTTCTTTTGCTGAACAGTTGGATCATTCAAGTTACTTTTATCTTATTCCTACATCAATTCTGCTAATATTTTTTTGGCCTATTTTTCCCGTTAATCTGATCTCCTTGATCCCTTTTTTTCATCGCTTCCAACTAAAATATGACAATGAAATATTACAAACCTCTTCGAATTCCGTGACCAATAAGCTATCGATATCATTTTTGCCCCTTTCAAGACCTGTGATTTCATTCGAATCGGCAGGATTGTCGGGAGAGACTAAGAAAGAATCCGTTGCTTGTTCATCTTTCTGGAAAAAAACGAGGATTTGCTACTTATTTTTATGGTCACAGAGAAATGATATTCAAACACTATTCTTTGCCAACGGAGTTCAAGAAAACATACCTGATTACTATGAAGCCAGGGTACAAGCTTTTTGGGTTCAACATTTGGAGTTACACCGTCCTCTACTATGCTCACCATGATACTATTCTGGTACATTGTGGATCGTGAAGCAGTTGTTTGATCATTAAATGATCGTTCACCAACTCCCATTACTCGTTTTCCATCTGCTGAAAACTCAAAAAATTGAAAAAATGAAAAGAAGATACGAAAATGACTTAATTTTTCTAAATATTTCCCCGTTCAACAAAACAGGAGAAGATAACTTACATTCTATAAAGATGTTATCCATAGCTTTAATTGATGGTTCGACAAGATGCCTGGCAAGACGTATACCATATAAGCTTTGCAACATTGAAAAAAATGGAGTCATCTGCTCATTGAAACGCGCTAAAGACGACCTAAATTAAAAAAAGAAATGTAAGACTTCAGTAGCGAACCACTGAAAAATGAGAAAATATACAAGCATTTTTCTCATTCCTGATAAGAAAATGATATAAAGATTAATCAAACAAATCGGAAAGTCTTCCGAAAGCAAACGAAAGTTTGCCTTGTCTCATCCGTTGGACCAGCAGTTTCATCCGGCTCGACAACTTGCTGACATCGCCAACAAAAAAGCTCTTGTGTCACTGGATCAAAAATTTTATCCATTTCCATGGCGTCATACTGATATTGACAACCAGTACAGCGATATGAAGCTTTATGCACTTCATCCTTATCTTTTACTTCCAAACGCTGCCTATAAAAATATTAACGCTTTTCAGTCGCACAGCTACGACATCATTTGTATGTAATTACGCGGATCTTCAGTAGCAATAAATTACAGGAAATTCCAACAAGAGATCAATAGTAGTATTGCAAATTCTTTCAAGCAATTATGGTGATCGATTGCATTGAACAACAGAGCAAGCATCAATGTAACTATCTATCATCATAATCGATATATCCTATAGTGGTTGAGCCATTCAGAAAACGGCAAACCTCATATGGTCAATTTTATATTTTGCCACATTCAATAATGCCTTGTAATTAATAAAATAGTAATTGACTTTACGCGCCCGACCATCTGTTTCTTCGGATACTAGACGTTCCTTTAGAATCTTATCAACTTTCAGCTGCATCAAAACCTGAAATTACCATGAATGTATATTTCAAGCAAAATGGACGACTATAAGGTTTATACCATAAATGAAGTCAATAATGAACCGCATATTCCACAAATGTTTTCGAAACTTAGCTTCATGTATAGAAACTATACTAATCCACCTAAATGAGAAATGAAAAATTACTGTTCGCAGAAAACGCTGGTCGAACTTTATCAGCTGTCTCAAATCATCTTCCTTGATACATTTATTCCTTTGCACATAATCCAAAACAACAAAATGCTCTTTACCGTAAAATGTCTTCACCATCAGCGATGCAAACCTTTAAAAAAATCAGTTGCTCAAAAATCTCAAATTCGAGAAATTAATTCTATTCCAATTTCAATAGTAAAAACAGATATAGAATTACAAGAATAATTCAACTGAATATACTACAAACAATAACAGAAAATGGAAACGAAAGAAAAATAATCTTTTTCTTATTGACTACTCAATGCGGAGAACAGGTGATCCTATCTGACAATCGAAACTATAGACAATTAGAAATTGGTAAATTTGAAACACGATATAGATATAGATTCACATCATTTTATTATTCATTATTACTTAAAAAAGAATTAAGGCTTTAATGACATTTGAGACTGAGCCAGACATTTCCAAGACTGGAAAGTCTCGATCAATAGAATAAAATAAACAATGAAATTGGATCATGACCTGGACATCTAATGATCTAGTGGTGTATAAAAGATTACTTGAAAATCGTTAATAAAGAACAGAACTTAAATCCTATATTCATTAATAGCTCAATTATTATAAAAGAGAACTTCGAGTTTTAATGAGATTAGCATAGGCTTTTCCGTCAAATCTGCCATAAATGATCATGTATAAAGATATCACTGTTTATGTAGAGCAGGAAAAAAGGTAGCTGGAAAGCAATGAAAGCTAATCAAACCTGATCAGATTTTCCGGAAGCTCTTCCAAAATCATTCCCTTCTGCTCCTCATTTATCTTCTGATCATCCTGATGACTGTCGAATGACATGTCGTCGTTTGTTATTTTATCTTTACTTTCACTTCGGCGCTTATGTTATGATCAAGTAAGCGTCACATTCATGCCAGAGCTCTGTTAATTCTCAAATATTCGAAGTCAAAAAGCACATTGTTCCTCAGTACCATAATATGTCGTTAGCTGTTAGCTCTCTAGTAATCCATGAAACTCAACATGGCACGGAAAAAAAGTAGAAGAAATAGAAACCTAATTCAGTAAAAAGCGTATAACAGTAAATTTAACAAAATGAAACTACTCCACTACTTATTCAGAACTTAACATCCCGTTTTTGGGAATAATAAATTTCATTAGAATTCCCGAAATTTAATCTACTTATATTGGTAAGATTCATATAAGCATCAGCAGCAGCATTTTAATCGTAATCCAGCAATATCCGGAAATAATTAAAATGACAAAGACATCGTCCTTAAATATATCCCATTTGTCACTATGTCGGCCCAATCTCATCCTCTGTAATGTCACGGGATGTAACGCAGGTGACTTGTGAAAAATGTTCATTTCCCTTTATTATAAAGATTTTAAAATCTGACTTATGATTTAAAAATGAATACGAATGTTATAATTGTGCATTGAACTGAGTGAGATATCCTTTTAATGGAGTTTTGGAGTTACTGGTTGGTGATTTCAAAACTAGCATTTCACGGCTTTCAAACCATCGCTCCGGTAAAACATTAAAGCTTGAAGGGAATATTCATGTATTATATGCTATCTACAATACATTAAACTGACTCTTACGATGGAAATAAGTAGTGCATGTTTGCGCATAATTAAGTTTACCAAAATAGTACAGTGAGCATGACTACACCATTATTTCATATCATTTGTGATAATGGGAATAAACAAAGGATCAAATTTTCACAATACTTTTTTAAAATGTCAGTTAATGACAGGATTGTACCGTGAAGATTGAAATATGAGTACATTCTTGGAGATAAGGGATTATTGATTTGCAAGTAATTCATTTTCAATTTAAGTATTTTCTCTTAATTTCAGAATATCCGGATTGCCTTCCCCTCCCGTCTCCCTAAAAACTCGACAACACTTCCTGTTTGTGATGTGAGCAGCAGATATGTCTGTAAATCAATGTTTGCTTTTCCTGTAAGTGTTCATGCTATTTCACGAAGTGACAGACACACATTTGAATAATTCATCAAGTTATTTATTTTCGTTACAATCTATTTATGTTTGTTACAATTTCAGAATATCCGAATTGCCCTACCCCTGCCTTGCCTCGTTTCTCCGAACACTCAATAACACTTGTTTTAAGATTTTCGCTCCATAAAATTGCTGAAGATAGGAAATGAATTGGACCTCTTAGAATCAGGTACAGCATCCCACATCAGCACGATTCTAAAAATTACTTGCTGCAATAATTCTATAAGCATTTTAATTGCTAACATAAATCCATCAGACATTTTCATTATTTAATTAATCAATTTCCGGATTCTAAACTTTTTATGATATTTCGATTTTCTGCGATGCATCTTTATTTGTGTATTTTCATGTTTCAAAATCTTTAGATTTTCTCGACTTTCTGTTTTAATTTTTTTTTGCAATTAGTTAGCAAGAAAATTTTCATTTTGTAACAACTTACTCCTTTTATGCGTTCCTTACTGAATAGAACAGCAAAAATGAGCCTAGCGGATACTTCACCAAAAACAGTTGCTGCACAAATCCACACATTGAATGTCATAAAGAGTAGCATTAAAACATAACTTAGTGTAAGTTGGATTGCATGCAAAATTGCATCAGTGCACATGGCTGTCGTAATGCGCGGAGCGAATCTAGAAAATTGAGAATTTAAAACGAAAATTTTCAACTAATATTGATTGTAAAAAACGAAAGTTTCAAGAAGTTTAATAAAACATTCTCACTTTAAACTTGCGACAGATGACTGTTCCGTATGCAAATCAACATTATACGGTGGTCTAATACCTCGAAACCATCGAATACCTTCCATTATAAAACACATCAAGATTGTTAGAGCACATGTTGTTATAATTCCTGAATTTAGAAAGAATTTGACATTCCATGCTAGATCAGCTGGTAGCAATTTGCTATTGCAAGCATAATTTACATCTTTAAGCAGAGCTTCTTTCCGTAAAACAATCTAATAGCAAGAATTTCAATTCAAAACTTTGCTTTCTTTTAGTGCAATTTTGGAAATTTCGAATTTTATATGATGATATGAATTCACTAATTTCTCGATCAGATAATTGTAGTTTGAGTAAATAAACAAACCGATCGGGCTAGTGACAACCCAAAAACTGAAAAGTACTATTTCATTGGAGCCAAAATGGAATGACATGGAATGCATATGAGATGCGGAAGAATAAACGCGATTGATGGGCGCCGAATTTACCGCAGATGTGAAAATTTTGTTAAAATCGTCCGATGCATTAGAATCACTTATGATGTGACTCATATGATGATTATGATGATTCATTGATGTTTCTTAAACATTTCAAAATTATTAAATATACCAAAATATGCAAGCAATATATGATTATGATGTAACATTCATTCTTCTTATTATATTATTCACATTTAACAATCCAATCCAAAGCTATATGAAAGCATTAATAATGATAATATTATATGTGTAACTATGAATTTGATATTTCATATCACAAATAACTTCGAAATCCTTTTTAAACTGTCAGCAAGAAAAATTATAATTTAAAAATTTCAATTAATATTTTTTAATAAAATATTACCAGAGATGTGAAAATTTTGTTAAAATCGTCAGATGAATTATGAGAAGAGAGATTTATTTCTCTGGCTATATTATCCGAAGAAACATAATTAATTACACAGTTTGAGATTAATCGATAATTAGCTAAAATTTTATTTTTTTTTTTTTAATTAGCTAAAATTTTTAATAAAATGAAAAAGTAATTTTTTGAAGTTACAGAAAATTGCGTTAAGAATTGAATATTAAATCAAAATTTTAGCTAATTAAACATCTAATTATCAGAATTTTAATTAAAAAAGAAATTACAAAAACATAACTGTAAAACTTTATTAGCTAAATGTAAAATAATGCTAGAGAGTTTAATGAAAAAAAAAACCGATAAAATTAATATCGATGAGAAATTTGGATAGTTCTTTTTTCAAGCATTCCATATAATTCTATTTTATATAAATATAACAGAATAGAATCAAAGATTATTCTAAAATCAACATCAATTATGACCACAGAAAACACATTGTACATATTCGTCATCTAAAGAATTTCAACATAATTTCTAACAGTCGAATAGCAGTAAGCAGCACATAGAAAGGACCATTCACAAACAAAATACATTTTTGCAATAAAATATATTAGTGATATTTGCGAATGAAGCAATGTAGTTGTAGATGAAACTAAAAATCAACGATTGAATCAAATATGAAGCTGATGATAATCATTGAATAAACTAAATCAAACGAATTAAATATGATTGTATTAAAATGAATTAATTTAAAATATTCATTGATATATTTAAAATAACAATGAGAATTATATCATACATAGAATTGCTTGGATTAATATAACTATCAATTTTTATTCAAAAATGAAATTGATTTTAATCCTTTCTAATTTATGTATATTTTGGAGAGGCTTCTACTATGATGAAATATGTTTATAAATTCTTCAAATAAATATGTATGTGGAAATCAGAGTAAGATGATTCAAATCAAACATTTGCATCGGTTAAATATTTCTAGCGTTCAGGTCAAAAGTTCAGGTCAATTTTTACGTCCCCTTCGATATCTTTATATGTTGAACAGTTATCATTCAGATTAACATATTATAGTGTTTTAAATTTCAAAACGGATATATTTATAATGTAAAATTATAAATATTATATTCACTTTATATGATTCTAATCGATAGGAATATGTTTAATCAACTGTAAATTACCGTTGTGCATTAAATGAAAACGTTGCTTTCCGCATCATTCGGTATATTTTATTTCTACTTGATGATATTATAACTTCGAGGTAGACAATTTACCAGTCTTCTGAATGAAAGCTGTCACTAACGAAAGAAAACAAAACATAAAACAGCAAAGATTGTGCGTAGAAAAAGTTTATTTAGTGAAGGAAATTTTCGAAATACCAAATACAGTCTTTATACAATGTGAACAAATATCGAAATATATTACAATTAAATTATCAATTTTAGGTAATATAATTCAGAAACACGTTTCCGATGATACCTGGAATATTTAATGATTCAATAGTATGCATTGACAGCATAAAACAGAGTAAGGAAGAAAACGCTGCATATTTTCCTATTTAACCAATATTATATTATTTATCTCTTCAAAGCTTAGAACAATTTTTTGCTATATCTTTCCGACTTAAATGAAATGAAACTGAAAATCAAAGATGAATATTATAATAGAAAATATTAACTATAAGAAATATTAAATATAAGAAATATATCGATTATTTGAAATAGCAAATTTGTGGAAGTGATGCAAAACGTAATAACAGTTTGCACTTCGATAATCGTTAGAAATAAAAGGCAGCCAACTGCAAAAGATGACATATGACAAACATTTCAGGGTAGTACTACAATAAGAAATAGAATTGTCACAGACACCAGTTCCATATTGAAATCAGCGATAAATCTGCGATCATTTAACTAGAAGTTGGTAATCTCACTCTTTGTTTCTCACTATAATGTTGGATGAATTTTGAAGAAATTCATTGTTGTTTAAATAATCCCAACATAAAGGAAAAAAATGAACGAAACAATAAAAGGGAATAATAAAAATCGTAAATTAATTATACTAATTAATACTAAAAATATAAAAAAATTAATACTAAAAAACTCCTATGATATTTTGATATTTTTTTAATTTTTGAACAGATCAAATTAGAATTTGATAAATCTCTTTGACGCTTAATTTAATTAACTTATCCTCTTTACCAAAAATCAAAGTAGTTTTATTTCTATGCTAAAATTGCTGTTAGTTTTCAATTAAATAATTATCTATATTCGGAGACATCTTACTGAAGAAGGATAGAAAGTTTGTTAAAAATAACGCATCAATCAGCTTGTTTCATCTCTTATCAATGATAAGTAAGTGAAAAGATGAAAGGTAAAAAAGATAAAAGAGTTGATCACGCAAAATTGATAAAGATTATCATTTAATTTTGAACTTCATGTGGTAAAAAGGTTTTGTTAGCTGAAGCAAACAACAATTTTCTTTCTTTCTTTCTTTCCATCAAACACTAATTTATTTAATTCATTAAGTAGTCAAACTTGTTTTTGTATGAACGAATAATTCAATTAAATAATGAAATGTTCAAAATGAATTCAATTTTTCTAATTTGCAAACATATTGAAGATTTATCGAGACAAGTTTTCCATTCCATTTTATAAATAAATCACCAAAATTTACTACCGGATCTTTGCTATTTACATAGTTTTTCAACCATCCTCTTCTCTAACAGACTAATTTTATCAACAATTTCAATGTTTCTGTAACCATCTGGCGAAAAAAAGAATATTTAGTATTGCTGATAATTAAATTAATAAAATAATAGATCGATATTTAGTCGCAGAAAATTTTATAATTAAAAATAAATGAAAATTTGATTTAAAAATTATTGATTTCATTGATAAAAATGTTTCAATGTTTCATAATCAAAATGTATTTCGAAACCTAATAATTATCTTAGTCGACAATTTAATAATTATTTTAATAAGCCACTAAAATCAATATGGTTATCGAAAAATGCGAGAAAATTAATTTGTCATTTCCTGTTTGTGTAATCAACAATGTTAACTTTAAGCGCTTTAGGAATTGAACCTCTGCTTATTGTTATCAATCAAATGAATTTACTTTTAAATCATTTGTTTAATAATATGCTGTTGTCTTGCAATCGGATTCATTGTAACTTTGAAATGATCTCTTCATCTGCTATCTTGTTAATTCTTTCCAATGATCTTTTCGCTCTCTGTTGATATTATCATTCAAATTTCCTTGCAACTCTCTATTTTCAACACTTTTAATCAATGCTTGACTTACGACGAATTTCAGTCATCGAAATAAAACGAAACTTCCAATGGATCCCTGTCCAGACATTTTGATTAGGACAGATTTGAAGATTCTTAAATTCACTTGGGTATTAATAAAGCAAAATCCAATTGAAATTAGATTGTTGTGTTTAATGATGAAATGATTAGTTCTTCTTGTTGCAAATTTAACGATTGAAAAGGACAATTGTAAGACGCATGCATACCCAACTGTAAAGAATTTGAATTTTTCAAAAACTAGTGCTACTTTTAATCAATCGAATCATCCATTTTTGCATTAGTATAAAGTGTATTTTGCAAGCTACTAATTAGATAAATTCTTCTCTTCAACAATTTCATGAAAAAGAAATTCCCTCTCAAATACTTACTCTGTTTTTCATTGCATTATAAAACTTAATCAATTTATTATGTCCTTGTATTTCTGAATTCTGTAAGATATGGAAAAAAAAAAAGATAAAGTTTAAAAGTTGGATAAGCTCAAACTACCGGATCTTTCATCATCCCTTCGCTTAATAAAAGCTTTAAAAATCAAAAGATGACTAAGAATTATTCTAAATTAAAGATGATAAAAATTCGATGAAGATTTCATCGAACGAGAGATATAGGAAAGTGAAGTGTCATAGGATGAACTCTTCCAATACCCGAAGCGGATCACAATATGCTTTCTATTTTCGATTAACTATGGCTATCAGATAACAAAAAGTCCAATATCTCTTACTAGCATGTCACGAAGCCACTCCCTTCGACCCCAGAAATGTCTCTACCAAATCCTGAAATACCTCTCCCAACTCAACCTTCATTTCCGCTATTCCCCAGCCCGGTCTCGCAAATTTTACGGTCGGTCCAACTTCTTTCATTAGTCCTAGCGATAATTTGTTACACTGTCAGCTACTGCTGTCCTAATGAATCAGAAGATATCGCTCACAACAATAATTTGTATATTTTAAAAGAAAATAAATAGATGAAAGTTTGGGATTCTGAAATGAGGAGGTTAACCACGGCTAGATGATCCGAATATCCGATATCCTACTTCTAGGTCGCTTCATTCTCCATTTATTTTCGCTTTAGCCGTTATCATAAGAAAGTGTGTAAATGACAGAGAGTAGTTAGATGATGATCGTATTTTTTGATTATATTTTGATTTGTGACATTGCAAAATGGAGAAAGAGAGAGGGAAGGAAAGTAAGAAAGAGAGCGAAAAAGCGTCCCCACTCGTTCCGATTCTATCTGATTCCATCTTCGATCAATTAATTGGTCATGTGCAGATTCTCTTCACGGCTATAGTGCTTCCTTTTGCCTTTCCTTTCCTGTTTTTTTTTTCAAGAAATTGACCCTCATTTATTTTGTGTTGTCAGCAATGACGCATACGATTATATCTTTTTAAAGTTGTTTGAGAATAGAAGTCATGCCGAAACAACTTTGATAGAGATGTTGATTGATATATGAGATATGATATCATGGATATATGAGATTATTGAATTGATTGGTTTGCATATCTTTTCGCATTGTTTGATTGTCAAATAATGATATCCTGGAATCAAAGCTGCACATTTATGCAGAATACAATTTTTATTTCGCTTTTGTTCAAAATTAGAAAGGATTTTTTTGTTATATTAATTTAAAAGTATGACAATTAAAAAGGATTCGTGAAGCTTTTAGGGTAGGTATAATAAATGATTTAGAATGATGAAAATCAGACGTTAAAAGTAGGTGAAAGACCTCATATCATCTCTAAATGATCTTTTATAGTTAATAACTCAGTTGCCAGTTTTAGTGCTTTATCGATTCATTTATTGGATTTTTTGCTGAGTTATCTGTTCTAAATTCAACAACAATTGTCAGTATTGCACTAATCTTTTTCATATAACGAAGGCATTCTGGTGAAAAATATGGTGTACTTTAAATCAAAAAATTTCGAAGACAATCAAATTTGTAAATATAACATTAATATTCCCGTTGTTCAAATACTAAAAAACATGGCTGTGCTATTATTGCAAGACGGTTTAGTCGGAAACATAAATTGCTATTACAGTTTGAATTATTATCTCGTAGAATTTAAAAAGAAATGTATAAGTTCTCTTTATATCATCTATAATAGTATTTACTGTTGGCATATCAGTAAATTTGTGTGTATAAACTATTTGCATGGAAATAACACGTTGTTTTTATGTGTACTGGATATACCAATGAGTAAAACTTTAAGTTCGAAAAGGACGAAACTTCCGTCAAATGTTGAAGGTCAGTATTTATATAAGTCGGAAAGAATGTTTCAGTCTCTCTCAATGCTGTTTTGTTGAATAAGTAGGTATAGATATGGTTGCAACAGCAGTTGATTATGCAAATCATTTCTGGGTGAGTCTTTAATATTTTCAACTTTTTATTTCTCTCAAATAAAAGATTTTGTATTCAAAATCATTTCTGTAAATGAGTTTTTTAGTCTAAAACTGATCGATTTTGTGAATAAAGGTCTTTTTATAGAGACAATAGCATTAGTGATATCAATACAGTAAAAATTTAAATGAATTTGACAAATGAGTTGCAAATCTTTTTAGAGATTTTGAAAATTTAATCCTTCACTATAAGATTTGTTTAAATGAAAGAAAATTATTTTACTGGAACTATTTATCAGGGTCAGAAACATCATGGATATCATGTTTTATATGAGAATTTGAAACATGAAGAAGAGTCCGTGCAAGAATTAGCACAATTTGTGAAGGAAAGAGCAACATATGAAGAGGAATGGAACAAATTTTTGAATAAATGTATTGCTAAGGTATTGTTTCTCTTCTTTTAATCTGATATATAAACTTTAACTAAGTTGTCGGTTAATATTGAAATTTCTGTCTCATTCATTTCATTTTATTTTTTTCGGAAGTCAGCGTTGGTATCATATATATATAATCTTAAAAAAATTTTGGTTTCTTTTTTAACAAGGGAGGCAAGAAGTTTTTAAACAAGTTATTCAGAAAACTTAGTAAATTGTAGACAAATGGACTGATTGCATCGAGTTCGATGTTTTCAAATGCATGGCTTGTAACGAAGAATACAATGGAACTTTTAACAGAAATACAAGCATCCTTCTATATTACCTTACAACATCTGCTGAAAGATGTTAGTAAATCTTTCAGATAAACTTTGGAGTAACCATTTGAAATTGTCGATTTCTGTTGTACAAACATCCAAAATTCCATGGCAGTTAATTTACAAATAAATATTTCGATTTATTTCAGGTTTTCAAATACCACGATGATTTCGTCCGGTCAAGAAAGAAAATGAAAGAACAAGATGTTGTAGATGCAGTAAATTTAATGCAGACCACTACTACCTGCTTGCAAAAGGTAAATATTAAACTTGTTGATTGGTCTTTCATTTAATTCAAGTTTTATCTTCCATCTAATTCAATTTTATCCTCAATCTTTGTAATTAGAACGCGAATTCCAAATTATATTGAAATAGTTTTTACTATATTTCATTTTCTGATCAACTTTATTTATTAATTCAGTCGAAAGAAACATACGCACAACGGGTAAATGAACTGGAACGTTTAAAAAAAGAAAATGCCACACCGAAAGACATTTCAAAAGTTAGTTTAAATGGTCCATTGCGTCTCTTCAAAGGGTTTCTTCATAACAACATTAAATTGTCAGTGCTCAGCTTCTGTGAAGCAAATCTTTAAATTTTTGCATTTTTGCAGGCTGAAAATAAATTAAATAAATCACATGATGAATATAAGGGTTATGTAGACAAGTACGGGCGCGTACGAGCTGACTTTGAAGAGAAAATGATTAAAGCAACGCGACTATTTCAAGCACACGATCAAGCCTTTTTGCTGCAGATGAAAACATTTATGGCAGTATTTGCGCGTGCAATGGATGAGTCTGCATCTGCTACATCACAGGTTTGGATTTTTTTTGCTATAATTGAACATTTTTTAACTTCACTATTATTAGCAGCTTCTTTATTATTGACGACTCTATCTTTATTGTTTTTGAAGGTATGCGCTCTGTATCGGGATTCGGTTAATAATTTGGACATTGACGGGATGCTAATTAAATTTGTTGAGACAAAAGGAACAGGCAAAGATCGGCCAGGTGTTTTTCGCGTTTATGAATTTAGATCACAGAAATTACAAAATTTTTAGGTGATATCAATCATGCTTGAATTTTTTTTGTTTCTGCAGCGAAGATTTTTTCATTGATTCCTAATCATTTCCTTGATTAATAAATTCAACTGATTACATAACAAAAAGGCTCACATAATTTTTTTATTTTTACAGAATTTGCGGTTTTTGAAGAAATTGATACTGCTAAAGATATTAATGCATCTCTTGTATTGGCACCATGTTCTTCTGATTTAACAGCTGTACAAAGATCAGCGGATAGTCACCTACCCGCGACACCCAACTTGATGACACTTGATACCAATGCGTTTGATTCTTGGAATAATGAAACTAATGCTTTGAAAGTTCAAGTTCGTACTATTTTTTAGCAAAAATAAACATGAAACATTATGTACTTTTTTGTTTTCTGCTGAACAAGTGAAAACGTTGCATGTACAGGAAGATTAGATCAGTTGATTGTTTCTAGCCTTCTCCAGTAGCAAGCGATAGCAGTTCATCAACCGCAGTGAATGTTGGCTCTGGATCTTTGCCGTTCTCAGCATCATTGGGACGACAGAAATTGTCGTTATGGTTGCCTGGCAAAAGGAAGAAATATGCATCACAAAGCAGTTTGCTAGCAACCGAACCTTCACATCAAGAATTTAGTCACAGCCAGTCAGAATCTGTGGGTTCGTCGTGTTTTGTTTTACATCTTTCTATTATGGAGTTAAAATTAGAGGTTATTTGGTATGTTCATGTTTAGGTTTCCTAAAGAAATATCGAAGCAAACATAAGAAGTCAAATACCGACATCACTGCTTTAAACATAGACGGCCCAGCGTATGTTTTGCTTTTAAAAATATTATACTAAATATTCATGATTTGTTTCATCAAATGTGAAAATATTATAATACTGAATTGGTAATGGCTGTTAGTGTTACGACTAATATCCCTTTCATGGATTTCATGTTTGGCCTTGTCTGCTATGTATGGACACATACAAGTAGCATTATATGATCGAATAGTATTGTTGATGTAACGTTTATGTTTGCTACACCTTGTTTTTAAAGCTAAACAACTTTTCCAGCAACGAAGACTCGAAAAGCACTGCAAGTAGTAGCAAGAGTGAAGAAAAACCTGTTAGTTTTGGACACTTTGTTTTTATTAAAATTTTGTGTTGAACGGATTTTTTTCTAAAATAATACGCACGGTTGAACAATGACCGTGCATATTATTTTATAACTTGAGTAAAATCATACTATAGTTTTAATCTTTAGTTTATTACAACAAATGGTTCTCTTAATATACTGGATGCTCCTGTAACTGTACCACCGCCACATCCTACTGTTCCACCACCAGGAGATAATGATGATGAAGGTGCCGGTGATAATTTCGGCCGATCACGTTGGAGTAGCTGCACCGAGTCTTCAGGTGGATTATTTCACTATTCTGTCTCTAGTTTTAAATACATAAGGTAAGTAACAGATAACTTTTTTTGTACCATGTTTTTTTCAGATAATGATGAAGATCTACAACAAGCGGCTAAATTGCGCCACATAAGCATTAAACCTCTTAGTGGATCTAAAGCTAATATTACCGCATCGGTTGATGAGCTTCGGAATGCAATCGGAAATATCGTATTACATTCTACAACATTCAGCAGAAGCAGTACTTTTGATTGTGTAAGTCTTTTCTTCATATTTCCAACTTGTAATTTATCGTGAAGCTTAAGCTTATTGGTCTCCATTTAGGATCCATGGTCATCCACACGTCGTTCAGCACCTTTCAACACAGGTTCGGAAGGAATTGTTCGACCACTTCGTGCTGCGCTTACTGGTGATGGTCATATGCGGAGAAAACATTTGGGTAATTCTCGTTCTATTCATTGTTTCCATTATTATTTTACGTTCAGTTACAGAAATTTTTGCAACTCGATAAATTTTTCATAAATTTTTCTAAAAAACTGAAAATCGCAACTGAAAATTTATTTATTTTTTTCAGATTCCTATAATTCGTCGTTGCCATTTTCTTTTTCGATGTCTCGTTCAAACAGAGCTCGAGCTCGACCACATAGTAGTACCCCAACACCTGGAGCATCTAACTTAGCATTGCAAACATGTGACAGTTCATCAGTTCAACATTACACTCGAGTAATAAAAATTTTTTGTTATAGTCTATCATAAAAAATGTCTTTTGATGTGCTTTTTTAGTTAACATCTTTCCTTTTTACGAACAAAGAAGATGTACACCATAATGTAATAATGTAATAGAATGAATTTTGACATTCCTTTAGATCATAAACTGTTAATTGAACGGTGGTCGACGGCAGTACGATTTATATGCCTTCAGCATGATCGTAATAGTTACATCGTGTTAATAGTTCGACATTTAAAGGATTCGATGGAAAATGAACGGACTTTTTCTCGAAGCGAATCAGCTCTGTTCTTAGAGCATTCCATGGCCATTGAAACACCTTTCACGACGTCAACATCGAATTTATTGAGCGCTTCAGCCACAATAACAGAAAATCGTATTCCGGTTGCAATGGCAATTAATGAGTATATACATGCATGGTTCAGGGGAACGGATCCCGCAAAGTAAGTGAAAAAACTCACTAAATGAAGGGACTGGAATAAGTAAGTTATTTACGGTAATATTTCAAAACAGCTGCTCTACGAAACAGTTTTCAATTTTTTGAAAATATAATGAATTTTGCAGGACAACGGTCCGGGTTTTCGGTTCTGTTCTTGTGTCGTTCCCAGCGACTGTAGTTCCCGCTTTAACTGACCTCACCTCTGACATCGATCCACTTATCGTAACGCTGAAAAATGCCGACAAAATCAAAACTATTTCGCCGAACAGTCAGGTAGCGTCTTCAGGAGAATTATTTTGCATTGCTATAAAATGAATTCCAATCTTTTACTTTCTTTGATGAGTGTTCATTAGTCTTAACACTCATAAGGTTCCTTCCCGGTTACTCGTTCAATTGATTCATCTTTATTACCATATTCGTTAATTTGTTTAGTTTTGACTAAACAAAAAAGAAAAAATTTATCGCGTGTAAAAGCAAAAATGAAATATATTGGTCAACTCAACACAGCGGAATTTTGAGACAATGGGGTTAAGGTTTTGAAATAGTAAAATTTATTACATTTTTATTCACATTGTTTTTAGTTGATTTCGCAAGTTATTGATGCGTTCGCTGCCCCATACACGTTCAAATTTGAGAAAACGCAACTAGCTGAATGGCTGTCCGCACGAAAAGTTGAAAAACCAGATTCTCAGTTCTTCAGTGCGGAGGTAACTTCCTTAATTTATGCTCAAAAGAAAATAGGTCTTCCAGACTCTTATCATAGATGAAGTACTTATTTTCCATTATTTCAGGTCCTGACATATGAAGTAAAGGAACCGACAGTTCCACCTCTTATTTTAATAGTTTACTGGAAATTGGAGACGCATAATACTGATTTAAGAATTGATTATCAATTAAATATGGATAGCGGTACCGATTGCTCTCTTATGAATGTTGTTTTCACTACAAAAGTAGATGGTTCTGTGATCAGTGTTATTGCAGATCCTAATGCTGAATGGTAAGTATTGAAAAAAACAATGTAATGAGCACTTTGATTATATATTTATAATGATGACTACAAATGAAAGAATTGAAATCCTTGTTACGAAAGTGATTGAACCGCAATTTGAAATGATGGACTTAGGTTTACAGAGCCTATAATCCTTAAATTTGAGTTCTCTTGAGTGATAGAATTTCCAGGAAGAGTTAATAATAAAATGTTTTAGGTCACCTTCGAACAACACATTGTCTTGGAAACTAGCTGAACTTTCTCGAGATGGTGAATGTAGCGGGTCACTAAAAGCAAGGCTTTCTCTTTCCGGTGGTCCTGCAACTGCTTCGCAAACTTTTGTCAAATTTCAAGTAAATATTAAATCTTTATCGGAAAATCCCATGACTTCTGCTTTACGTTGTTCCACCTACTGATTTTTGTTTTTTATCTGATCCATTTTCTTGAGTATTATTTCAAAGCTTTTGCAGTTGAAACAGTGATGAAGTGAAGGTTTTAGCTAATAAATTATTTTCTTACCATAAATTTAAAGCATTCATCAGCCTTTTTTTATTCATTGCTAAAGACTGCTTCTACCTTTGTTACTACTACTGTGAAATAGATGGCACTAACTTTAAATTGTCATTATTGCATGTTAAAACACAGCTACTCCCTCTGCTTGGGTCTATTTTACTTTCAGAAAAACTGTAGTAATTGACAGCCTTGGCGGTTCAGTATGAATGTATAGCTTCATTTGTAGACATCGAATGTAACTGTATCTGGTGCGGATGTAACTATTACAAGCGACGATTTGTATCATTTATCTATGGTACGAAGAAATGTTTTCTCGGGCAAATATTTTTGCGATGCCGAAATCTGCAGTTGATATTCCAGTTATGGTTAGATGCAAAACTTTACTTAAACTACAGTAAAATTATTGTTCTCTTCCTGACAACACTCATTTGCTTATGAGGGAAAATAGCATTTATGAGGGAAAATGACATCGCTGAAAAGATTTTTGGTAAGAGATATCTTTCTACTTAATTTTTGTCGTTTTTCTTTGTGAAGGTGTCAACTTTGCTTTTTATTTTTCAAAACGCAAGTTATAATGCAAAGGATTTTCAAGATCTGCAAAGGATTTTCAAGAAACCATTCCTAACTGATAGCTAGTTTTTATTGACAAGTTGCCTTATGATTTATCCTGCGCTTATGTTGTTATGATTAAAGTGCTCTTTACTGATGCTTTATGTTTGAAAATGAAAGGGAGGGGGCTCTGTCTTGTAACAGGATATTTGAGATGTATTAATGCAAAACAGCACGGCTTATCCTTGTTTGGTTAAATATAAAGTTGGAAATCTAAAAAAGTCATGAAAATTGTAAGAATAGTCATAAATGCTCAAGGAAGTGTTAATATATTTTACATTTTGGAAATGTTAAAGATTTAATAAACAGTAGTACTGTGGAGCTAATTTTTTTCTCAAAAGTAAGAAATCTGATGCTCTGCTTGAATAAGAAAAAGATGACACCAGCAGCAAATAATTGTTTCCGAGTAATATTCTCCTTAACTATTTAAATGCTTCTACTGTGATGAAACAAATAATTCGCTGTTAAATTTCACTATATGCCTAAATTGGCGTGCAGAAGCGAATATTTCCAGAAAATTTGAGGTATAATACGTGTTTCGATTTGTAGCAGACTTGTTTCAGGTCTTGTCGACTTCATTTATCAAGTTTTTATTCGATTATTTTATAATTTTCACAAGAATGGTTTTATAATATCTAACTACTGGCCGCCAAATCGAAATAATGCACTCTTTCAACTCTAATCCGAGGCGAATATCAAGCCTTCAAAGTTTCCTTTTTAACAACCATTTCAGCTTTCGCATCACATTCGTACTCTTCTTTTGTGATGAATTCGATTCCATTCTCACCAACAGGAACATAGCAACCACCCATTTCCTTTACGCATAGCTGCAATCGAAATCACAATGCAAAACATTAAAATGAAAAAATTTGTACATAATCTTATTAAAATAAGAAGCACTTTCCGAAATCAAATAGTAAATCCTGTTACTCAAAAGATTGCGAGTTTTTTCAGAAAACATTATACTAAGTAAATCAGATCAGGTGAACAGACCTTTTGGAAATAGGTCATATCATACTATGACAGAACCATTAATCTTCAAATTTCCTAAATAGTATCGCAAACCACGAATTGAATTATCAAAAGTTGCATTGGAAATCCTTTCTACCATTAAGATAAGTGCTTTCTACGATTAAAATAGTGGTTACCCACCAAATAGATCGTTCCTGCATGTGATCGTCGTTCACGCCGCGGATGAAGTGGTACCCATTTATGTACAACTTTGCCTCGGTGCCCCTCCAATGGCGTCCAATCCCATGAACTACGACCACCGAGTGTTTGCCACCGAATATGCGGCCAAGTAACTAGCGGTTCACCAGTCGATTTTAAGGGCTCGTCTAGGCATGTGAAGACCTGGAAATAATATGCGAATACTTTTTAAGGCAATTTTAATAAAATAGAAAACTTTCAGGAAGCAAATCTGACTTATTCACACAAGACTTGACGAAAGAAAACGAAAATGTTGAAAGTGCAATAAAGCTCAAAATCCAGAAGGGTAGGAAACAATTTTGCAAAACTGCAAAAAAATTTTGCACCTCATTACATTCAAAAACTCTCCAACTTTCTAACTTTTTATAACTATAAAAAGTTAAAAGGATCTAGAGTTTTTAAGGGAATGAAATTATAAGGTTGGAGAGCTTTTGAAAAATTAAACAGGATTTGCAAATCTCGACTTGGAATACTAACCTGTTCCATATCTGTAATTTTAGCGTACTGGGTTTGTTCACCTCGCGAAGAATCTAGTAGTAATCCACTTTTATGCGTCATATCATTTAACTCGAGGGATTTTAGAGCATCTTTGCACAGTGTTACTTTCGTAACGCCATCACCAGCAAACGAAACAATAGAGTTTTCCTGCTAGAATTACAAGAAATTATCTAAAACATCAGAATAGCAGTCTGGAAAAAAAATTAATGTTGTTGCTGAATGCGTAAAAAATATTATGGCTCAGAAACTTTGGAATTCGGAGGAGGCGCACATCGCAGAGCCTGCATAGAAGTGAAGTTAATGATAGGCGTGGAACGTTGTCTATTTCAAATCATAAGTCCTTACTCTAAGCATGGCGATCGAAGGTGCAGCTGCATAACGTCCGGCAGATGTAGCAGCAAATGTGAGTGTCCCACTTTGATGTCCCGCGCTAGTTTGGCCTTCGTTATTTGAATTAGTGCGTGTTACAATTCCTGTCGTAGATGTTGCCATCATGAGCTAAAAATATTCAAATAGGATTTGCATGCTTCAACAAGTTTTCATCTAACGATTTCATTAAACTTCATTTTTCTTCGAAAGAAGTTTGAAATACTCAGAAAAATGACACAAAATTAGAAGTATCTTACGGAATTAAGATTCTAATTGAAGCACTGCTTCAATGTCTCACCTGTGTTGGTATATTACTGCTTCTGCTTCCACTGGTACCAAAATTCATTCTTAGTGAGGCCCGTAAAAAGCGAAGAGATCGCGATATAAGTTCAAATGTCATTAGTGGGATACTTAATGAGCGTACTTGAGGATGTGAATCAACAAAAGAAGTGGTGAGAGGAGATACATAAATTGGATACCCAATTGGCTGGTCCGCACTGCTGTTTATCATATTTCTGAAAACAAGAATTCTAAAAAAACTATAGATTTCGAGCTAGGACAAAACAATAGGTTTCCGTGGAAATTTGAATTTATCATTTTTTTGTATCGTTTTGGTATTCCAAAACTATCTATATACCTCAAAACTTGACGAGCATTTTGGATCGACCCTCTTTCCGGATTCCGATTTCGCAGGAAAATTAACTCCTGCTGCTGCCCAGCCCAAAACGCACGAACACATTCGCGATTCAATTTTATCACTCTGGAAACATGAATGATAAAAGAAAAAGTGCTCTAATTGATATCAGTAGAAATAAATCAAACTACCTCATGTTGAGATGCATTTTGTTCAGCATGATGATTTTGTAATCATCTTGACCATCGTCATAAATATGTCGCAGGGCTAACAGGCTCGGTGTATTTGCTATAATAGCTCTTCTCCATGCGGGATCATGCTTAATTATCAAGTAAAAAAAAAGTCCAAGAATTGAAGGAACTCACAAAATAAATTTTCTAGAACTTGAACGTGGAATCTTAAGCTTACTTCATGCGAAATAAATAGTCTTGTCAAGTGATGTATAATGCGTTCATAGAGCAATGCAGCATCGTCAAAATCATCTCCGGCAGTAAAATGATCCTGATGTAATTTCAGTGCCATTCTTACCGCTGGCGCTACCACACATCGCAATAAATCCATGTCGGCAAACACCCATTCGTCGCGCTGGCATGTTATCCTGAGAACTATAAGCTATTCAAGAAGGATGATATGTTCGTACAGTGAGTCATCATCATCAACATGGACTCCAGCAATAAAGTAATTCTGACGCAATTTTTGTCATTAAATACCTACTGGTTTCAAACGCTAGAATTTTGACTGTCTATTTTAGTGATTAAAGTTGTGAAAACAATTTCCAATTTATCCGTTAATTCTTAAATATTTCTGGAAAAAAAATTTTCGAAAAGCCACATTGAACGCGAACCTAAAATCGCCTTTAAATAAAGCATGTAAACCATAAAGAAATGATTCAGCAGCATTTGCATGGCGATTATGCGCTGCAGCTGCAAGTGCTCGTCGTCCAACTACCGAAAGTGCAAAGCAAAATGCATTAATTCTGTTGGTATTAGTTTTTTCAGCATTCCTGCAATCATTTGCAAGCCTCCATTACCTGCACTATTATTAATAGATTATACTTATTCTTTATTTGCTTTGATGCGACTTCGAATACATTTTGAAAAATTAATTTCGCTAACACTGTGACTCGCTGACCATTTATCTAATTTATCGTGACTCAAAAAAAAAAAAAACTACATATTAAAAGAGGCACGAAGATATCGAGTGTTTATAAAAGTTGGTGAAAACTTATAAAAACTTGCAAATCGGTATTGTTTTGTGCATGTTGCTCTACGCAATGGAGTATCCAGTTCTCATACAGCTCCGTGAAACTTTGCCGGGAAACGCCCTGAAATACACATAAATTAACACAAAAGCTTGAACGGTATAATATAGTCAGGAATTGAAGAGAATAAAAATCCAGGAATTAAAGAAGTGCCATAAGGTTGATATCGAAATCTTCGTCATTCGCAGCGCTAAACATTGGGTCCAGGTCAACATATCGATTGTTTGTTTCAATTGGCTGTAGAGCACAGAGCTGGAAATGTTCTAAGTGTTTAAAATAAAACAGAGTGTTTAAATTTTGGGAAAATTTTCTGAATAAAAATTTGAAGAATAAGATCCAAATACAAGACATAGGCTTATTACTCTTTCAAAAGCACATACAATATTAGGTAGCCGAATCCACTGCGTAAATTTTGGTGAATTAAGGGCATAAAATATAATGCTCTTCACATACAAAGTAACTAATAGTCGACGTAATTCGTGTACCTAAAATCAAAGAAGTTTTTAAAAACACAAAAAAGTCATTTTTCGAAGATAGGACTGTTTTTTCAGTTATACCTTTTTGGTGAGAAGCAGTTCTTTCTACCAACGCAGGCCATGGTTATGTTTGATGAATTATGTTAAAAATTGGCGACGAAATTAACAATTTTGTGCAGAACTGATAAAAAAGCACTAAAGCAGCTTCCGTGTTAAGAATAGAATATAAATTAAGGTACGCCATTATACAAAGCACTTATTAAAACAAGTCCATATAAATGGATTCAATAAAAATGAAATCAATTTGAGAAAGCGTCTGAAGCAAACAATGAAGGTCGTCCTTGTGAACACTGACCTGGAGCAAATTTACAGCGGAATTGTCAGTAATTGAGTAACCATCAACAATGTATTTCGCCGTAACAACTTCCCATGCTAGCCATCGCAAAATCCAAGCTGTATTTAACGACAACATACAAGGAAGTGAACGCAAAGAACAACAACAGCAACCCATACTCTCCCCAACATCTTCACTTATTGCTTCAACCTGAAAAAGAAATTATCAAAATGTTATACTAACGTCAAAATTAAAATTATCAAGACAAGTGTTTATGTCAATTCCTTTCATCTCACTGATTATTGACGTCTTGCATTTGAAAGAATTGCAAAATTGACCTCACGCTGATGACAATATGTTCCTCTGAATTCGAGACCCCGCAGTTGAAATGTCACAAAACCATTGCCGACCTCAATAATATGTACTAGACAATTCAAATAATAGCTGAAAATAACGATAAACATTTTTCTGCTATGGAAGTATGTAATCGTTTAAAATAACAGAGACGATAAGAAACCAAAATCGTCAAAATTAACATGAAAGCAAGATCCTAGACAAAAAAATAAGTGTTAATCAGTAACTTCAAATCTTCGACCCTTCTGACAAACGTTTAAAAGATATAAATGGAATGCAAAATTGGAATTACGAGGTTGCTAAAACTGACTTATTCAAGTTATGATACCCGCCTAAATAATTTTGGTAATATAAACCTAGCTAAAATGAAGCAGCCTAAAATGAAGCAATGTTTGGCAATATAAACCTAGCTAAAATGAAGCAGTCTCCAGGTTGTACAGCAGTGGACCAACGCCCCAAGAGAATATCGCCCGCCAATGATGATTGCAGTGATCTTGTTAAGTGCTCATAGAAGATAGCATTTAAATTACTATCATCCATCATTGGCCCACGATCAATCTGTGAAATTAGACGTGTATTTGAATGATCTACACAACGCGTATTGTAATCCTTTTCCCAAAATTTCACTGGTCGTACGTAGGATGTCAAGAAAAATGATGAACCTGCAATTAACATGTTAAAATGTTTGCATATACAGAACTATAATTTGTTCACTGACTTTGATATCTATATTCGAAGTAATAAGATACAAGTACCTATTAGTTAAAAAATAAATTATAAAAGAAAAGTACAAATTCATCGTTGCAAATGCCATTTCCTATAATGATATTAACTGAAAAGATGAAATTTCTTAACTTATAACTTTAGATCAAAAAAACCTAAGAAAGGATTGAGTGGAGCAGATATCATGGAAGAAAGCATTGTTTGGATACAAGATAAAGCTGTGTGAGGCACACTAAATGGCTGTGCGAAAGCATGAAATGCCGAACCCCAGCTGCAAATCGAAAAACAAACACATTAGAATAAGATGACACAAAATTCAAGAATTCAGGAGAAACGAAATCCTTACAAGTGTTTTGCAATTAAATGTATATACACTATAATTATATAAATGGAACCTTTCAATAACATGTAACTGGCAATGGTTATATAAAGTTTAAATTTCCGACTTTGAAATGACTTCAAATGAAAAATTTTAAATCGTATGATAAAAACATACCTGATTTGCCACGGTGCGACATATGCAAGAATAAAATTAATTTTCAGCGAAAATTCCAAAAGTTTTGGCCAAACAAGTGCGGCAAAATAAAAAAGCAACGGAAAGTACCGGTCAATATCAGAGTACTTGGCAAGATCTGCTTGCGTTAAAAGAAAGGAGAATGCCAACGGTAAAAACATGAGTTGTGGTTGTGAGAAAGCGGAACGAAGAATACGCAATGCGAAAAGAGCAATGAAATAAGGATGCAATGCCCACTTGTTATTCGTTATTGTACTTGTCACCAATAACGGATACAACTGAAAGTTACATTATTAAAAAAATTAAAATACGCTGAGATCAAAAGAACCTTCATTACCAATATTTTCAGCAGAATGCTGGCAAGAGTGAGACGCACCTGTAAGAAGCGTACCGATATTTTTTGATTTTGGAGTATCTGTTTCAAAATAAATAAAGCGGAAGTGACAGTGATTACTCGAACTCAATCTTTTAAAACAAATTAAGATTAGCAACCTAATATTATGTGGCTAAGGAGTTTAAAATATTGCGAAAAACAACGTGAGAGCTCTCATTTTTCGTGAGAAATGCGTTATGAAGATACTAGAGGAAACAAATGAACTGACCACATTTCTTTCAATGGCAAGCATATAAAAGTGAATAATTTCAAAATACATCAGCTTTGCAGCAACCGATGATTCAAATTGGGCAAATTCATGAGCACGTAAAATCGGCCGTGCGAAGATACGCCACGGCGTATTTTTTCGTAGTTCCATATATAAATAATGATTGATGAATCCAAAAATTATGCACACAATACATGTTACTACCTAAAATATATGTGAATTTCACAGATAAAACAGGAATTTAAAGATAAATTCTGAGCACAGCAAACGTACGGAGAAGTTCAAAGAAGTTGGTGAAATGCAGGATTTGGAAAGGAAAGGCCAAAACCGGTAATCTTGCAGTCAAATCGTATGTTGGAGTGAAATAAAAATTGAAACTCGAGTCAATAACAGCATAATTGATATACAGAACATATTATAGTGGGATTAAAATTGCTATTTTCTTTTGGTAAACACATATAGCGCTATTTCCATATGCGATGTGCTGCAGAGGATGCCCCATTTCTGCTAAAAAAGTAACAAATGATGTGTTCAAAATAAGACGAACTTGCAAAAATGGTTGGGCAGCAGTGAAAACCGAAGTGCAGTGAAGCGCAAAAAACAGTAGCAAAATCATAAGTGAAACAACAACGTCGTTTCTGATTCGATTCATAATTACAGCTCGCAACTCCTTCGGTAGTGGATCCTTTAAGCACGGAGTTGCATCGTCATTCATTTCACTTTCTGTTTCCTGATTCGCATCTAACTGAACACATTTCGACGACGAAATCATGTAACGGAAACTTAATGCCATATGACCAGGATTGCTCGTGCTTCTATAACTTATCACGATAATCCCACCAATCACCACTTATCAGACAAAAATAATCGAAAAGTAAATTAGTATGTTTAAAAAGCCAACCAAATCCATTGGCTGCACGCTTTTTACTAAAATTAAAACCACTTAATTTAAGAATTAAGCAGCAAATAAACTGCTCTTTTTTTGGAGTTAATAAAAACAAAGAAAAATAATTTATACCTTGCAAGGAGGTAGGAAACAGCAATGGCTGTTGCAGCAAATGCTGAAAAAAAGGCATTCTGTGTTCCATTGGGGTCTGCATGTTTTGCAGCTTTTGAGATGAAGCAGAGAAAGCCGAAAGCCATTAAACTTTTACTAATTTGAATAAATCCGGATAACAAGGAAAAACTTGCAGTACCACCAAAAACATTCATTTCGACTTGCTCCAATAAATGCAGTGCTAATGTATTTACCTCAAATAAGGGCAAAGAGCGAGGCATATTTTTAACAAATTATTTTCAAACACAATGAAATAATTAATCAGCGAGATATTTAATGGTTCGTGAAATAAATAGGTCGAAAAATATTACCTGTGGTAATAGCCCGAAAGTAAAACCAATAGGTAACAGAATTAATAAAACTGACAATATATCACGACAGGCCAGAAGAATAGATGTTAATGAAACATTACGTATACGATAAAAATTCCATTCCCATTCTACAGAACTGATTGCATCCCGATAATCCCACCAACCATCACTTATCAGGAGCAGTGCTGCGGCAATAATCGAAAAGTAAATTGGTCTTGAATATGTCACAAGCCAATTAAATCCATGTATTGGTGATGCCGCATCTGGCTGCACGCTTTTTAGTAAAGAAAACTGAAAATTCGGACCAGTAATAAAAAATTGGAAAAAATACAATAAAATTCAAAAACAAGTATTATCATTTTAGAAAAAAAATTCAGAAATCAAAAAGAAAGGCTTCAACATTGGGTATGTGCTCAAAGATAAAACGATGCTTACTGTCAGGATTATACGGGCTCCAATTCTTAAGTTGGCTATTTATTTTTCGGGCGACTTTAACTGCGCTATGGGAAAAAAGAAAAACTGCTTCTAATCTAGAATGCTTAAAAAATGAAATTAAACAGTACTACGAGCTAAATTACTCCAGTTAAGCGATGATCAGAGCCATGAATGGAATAATAGTTTCTGACATCCATTAATTTTTTAAACAAAATAGAAATAAATCTGCGGCAATTATTTATTTAAACATCCATGCTCAAGTCATTTTTTTTGGCATTGAAAAATTTATTAATGGAAAATTTACATTTAATAACGGAAGATTCGACGCAGTGCATGCACAATTATAAAATATAAATGAAGAAACAGCAGAAAACCAACATGTGTTCCGGCAACAACGAAAGCGAAAAGAACGAGAGATAAATCGTAATAGATGGAACGTGAGAGGACGATTGCCGTTAGAAGCGCAACCACCGATGCGAGACATATATCAAATAGAATTGAAAACAATGTACTGTTACGATCAAATAAAGCTGCCACTGAAAGCCTATCCATCTGGAAAAAATATATTGCTTTTCAATATACTAATATTGATTTCTTGTACTGAGTTCTGCATTATTTACTACTGAATGATTATTTAATTTATTTGTAGAATAAGAAAAAAAGGATGAAGATTTCAACCTCCAATTTTATTCCTTTTCCGCCAGTAAGGGAAGGAAACAGTTTAATTCGATAGTAATGACTTTTTTTCCGAGTACTAACTCGGCTTGAATCTAATGTACCAATTCCAGATATATCGGAAAAGAACGGCATGCGACGGAGGACCCGCGGTGACCCGGTACGTAGAGATGTGCGACTAGCATCATCTAATACTCTTTGGTGTTCACTAGTTGATATCAGGTGAGTTAATTGAGGAATTCTTTCTGAAAATAATTAATTCTATGTGAAATATGCTGTGTTGCTCATTTCACATCACAAAAGCATACAGAATGTTACTTTTTAGACTGTAATATAAAAACTCTAAACTACAAGTTACAAAAAAAAGTTGACTGGAAACAGAGAAAAACAACAGAGATATGGATAACCATCACTATCGATAAACAAACATTTCACAAAATACCTGTGACCTGTTCTTCAACAAAGTTATTTCCACGAATAAAACTCCCATGTGAGCGCCGCCTAGTAGCATTTCTAAGTCGAGCAGCCATCATGGAAAACGATACTATTTGCCTGGAAATTTCAAGTTAATATATCAGTATTTTGAAAAACAAATGCACATAAATGGAAACAATTATTTAAATAGCAAAATAAATCCCACGGTTCATACAATTCAAAATAAATTCAAAACAAAAATAACAAAATCTCATAAGTGATTTGTTCGTTCTTTTTGTGAAAAATTTCGACAGAAATACCTATCACGATTTGGATGTCTCGACATCAATGCAGAGCTTGAAGCGTGATAAATAGCACTAGGAGTATCCGCAATGTACGTGCTACTTTCTGTTGATGAAGATGACAACGCCCTACATCGGTCGGCAGTAGATAAAGATGCGCCTTCCAAAAGCGTACGCGAACAACTTCCAGCTATATTTGCTGCTGCGGATGGATCGATATAAGAATCTTCTGTTGAATCAGAATCACTTTCTGGTAAGGCTGCTAGTTTCTAAAAGAAAAATTTATAGTTTTTCGTAAATCCTATTTTAATAGAATAAAAAGCAATATAGCTGAATGGGTTTTAGATTTAAACATATTTACTACATTAGCTGTAGTGTTGTTGCTCTGAATCATTTCCATTAAAGCACGACTACTACCCAACGCATGAGCAGTTCCAACACCATGCTCATCAAAAACGTATGTCCACCAATTTCCATCTTCATCCTGCAATAAGCTAAAGAATGTTAGGATCAAATGGAAGAGATATTTTCTTCCCGCACTTTATTTCACGAAGTTTTCAACTTTTGGAATTCGAAAAATTCAAAGTTCCGAATAAGAACCTGGAATGAATGAACGGCTCCTTGCGAAGTATCCTCGTGATCTAATGCGACATGTGTACCGTCTTTCATAGCCAAGTTCGAAAGTGCCGCTACTGTTGCAGAACTCCTCTCAACCATTCTTCAAAAAGTAATGCAGAATTTATCTTGACTTTCATGAATTCTATTTGATTAAAAATAACTCCACTAGATTTTAACCACGGACCATTTAAGAAAACTCCTTTACTCTGACATGCAGCCAAATTTAAATTTTGTCGTCTGACATACAGATTTCAGTACTTCTACTATATTATTTACACTTACCGACAACATTGACAAAATAAGAATTCAATAAATATCAATATAATTCAAGAAAAAAAAAATCGCATGCAAAACAAAAGCAACCTCGGTTGTGTCAAAGTCGGCTGATGAGAGCGAAGGCAAGAGTTTGCAGAACCGAGACCTCGCCCTAATCTATTCATTCTCACACTTTCAATAGCATCCAGTGTTTCCGGATGCTTATCAATCAATTCTTCCAGAAACTTTGTAATTTCACTCTTCAAATCCATTCCTCTAGAGCTGTTCCCTAAAAACAATCTATCGAAGGCAACAATTCAACGTTTTTAATGCAACCAAATTCAACAAAATCCATTTTGATAAAAATTTCCAGTTGCACTCATCTTAAATTTGATTAACATGCAAAACAAGTACACTGCTTATAAAATAGCTTTATCTGTTGTTCTTGTTCATTGCTTTACTGATTTAAGCCAAATTTCCCTACATAATTATACACATGACAACAATGTTCTACCTTATGTGAAGATAATGATGTCATTTAACACATTAACTACTAAAAAGCCTAACTATCCGAAGAGTTTTATTAGCGAATCTTGATCAGGGCAGGAAAAAAAACAACAAATTCTAAAATCTGGAAAGCAAATATTTAGGCTTTCTGGAGATACAAGCATTTTTTAGTTAATGAACTATAAGTCCTTGACTGAAGCATTAGTGTTTGTTTTAACTCAACTTTTTTTTACTAAAGGAGGCATCATTATTAAAAATCAAGAGGAGTGAACATTAGGGAGATAAGAAGATAAAAATTAATTAAACAATTTATGTTTGTGATAATACATTGGGGATTCGTATCTTTGCTTAGTTGGACTGATATTGATTCCTCAAAAAAATGGGAAGCAAAAAACTAGCCAAAGTAATTCAGTAATTCATGTAATAAACTTCGTTTCTCACGCAAACAGCTTTTTTGATTTAAATAAATTACATTAAGATCCTCGCCATTGCACGAATAACTGCTTTCTTCATATACTCGTCAGTAAATTTTGAATTATTAGAAAATATTGAAATCTTTTCTCAACGTTTCTGATAATTTCACAAGCGCACACAACTAATTTATATCTCATAAATAATTTGATTGGAACTATTTATAGAAATTATTAAATTCCGCAGGAAAATGGGAATGCAAAGATTTCACTTCGTTCATGTTGAGATGAGGACATTCGATTGATTATATTTACGAATCCTGTATTAACTGAAGCAGTTCTAATTTCGAATTCTTAAAGATTTTAGAGACCAGTAAACGAAAAAGTTGCAAAATAAAAAAATTTAACGGAAAGAGCACGTTTGTTACCAATTATTGAGACGCTATCGCCTCCGTTGATCCGCTCTGACGTTCGATGTAATGTACTTGTTGATGGTCTTTCCAAATCACCAAGGGAAACAAAAATAGGTCTCCAACCTTCACCCGAAGATACATTTGTTTTCAGTTCAGAATCTGGCTAAAGAAAACAATTTTCGCACGTGTGTGAAAGATACATTAGGTAATTTGATTTCAAACTGATTCCAGAAAAATCGAATAGAGATACCTTTAGGTGTACGACAGTTTCCATAACAAAAGTTTTTTTTTCAGCTTCTTTACTAGTAGATGGTATGTCTAACACATTAATCTAAAATGAGCGTTAATTAAAAGTTGAAAAAAAGAAACTAGGACTAGATAGCTATTTAAACTGGTGCAGTAGAAAAAGATAGAACGAAGAAAAGAATTACTCTTTCTGAAATTTGTTGTTCGTTGCCTTCATCGAACATAATAGGATTCTTCTTATTTAAATAATATAGATCACTCGAGCTAGTTTTCAACTTACTGTCAAAAGTGAGACCATCTGCAAGTTTGCGTTCTTTCAAAAAACACTATTCGAATTGAAATTTGGAAGATTTAACAATTTGTTAAAAACGGTACTTCGATATTTCGAAACATAATTTTTATACTTCAAGACCTAATCAGATGCATGCATTTACAAATACCAAAGCAACGAAGAAACATATTCCCAAAATCAAAAAGAAAGTGCAAAATATGTGAAACCTGAATGAGATGGAGAGATACGTTTTGTTAGAGCACTTGATAGAAAAACTGATGTACTACTCATTTTTGTCGGGTAAGATTTACGAGTTATCTGGAAGTTATAGTTGAAATATGCACTGCCATATCATGTAAGGAAAAGTCGTTTGAAACTATAAGCAAATTCTACATAACTGAATACTTCAAGATTTAAAAAATGCTGAGAAATAATATTATTAACAGAAATATCGAGATTTCTCCAGGTTCAAAGTGATTGGCTACATTACTCAGCCATAGCTTAAATAGGCTATGGCTGAGTAATGCAGTAGCCGATCATATTAAACAGAGCCATGTCCGACCTTTCCTTGCTTTTAAGCGAAATTTCGATCTCCTCAATTAAATCCTACCTCTCTGAAGATCACCAAAGAAGTTTCGTTTTTTGCAAGTATGCAGGATTATTTATTTTTACCGCTTGAGCAAAAACAATATCAGCTACGTTTTGAAACGAAAAGTTACGCCTAAGAAAATATTAAGCAGAGACAAGCGCAGCACGACCTCATTCCGTAGATAGTTTTGCGAACGATAATTCTCCTTCCCGTTTTTAAGAAAACGTTTAAAAGCAGGCAGAATGAATTTAATGAGCAACAGAAACTCTATGAAAAAGATATACCCGTTTGCATTCTTCTAACGTTCGCTCACTTAACATCGACCTACTACTAACACCTTCTTTATTTGAAGTTTCGGAAGTTGATTTTGCACGACGTATAGAAGGACCAATATCGCTGAAATGTCGACGTCGTGTTCGATTCCATCTGTGCATTTCTTTCAAACACGGTTCAGAAAACTTCCGATCGATTCCAGTGCACTGACTTTTGCCATTGTCTGATTGATGCCTGCGATATGATAAATTCCATTTACTCGAAGAGAAAATTCTAAATTAAATCAGAAAAATCTGGCAGTTCTTCAAGAGAGTACAAAAATTGAATTCACCTTATTCCAGTCGGCAACAATTCAAGACTATCTACAGGAAGAAGCGTTGTTATTGGCGGTGTAAGCAATCCCTGTCCGGATTGCCGACCACTGCGATCTTCACCCCATTCGCCACATGCTTCCTGGAAGAGGTAATTAAAAAACAGAGAGCAAATGCTTAAAACTGAAGAGAAGTAACTACTTTTATTAATTTTATTTTTTTGCGCACAAAGACGTAAAAAACCTTGCGAAACCGTATTTCCGTATCTATAGATGAAACAGAATTGCCACCAATTCGTACACACCGTCGACGTCCTAACGCGCCCCGAGATAGACTACAATTTATACTTTCAGCTTCATCATTATCTTTCTTCCGCAAATCCACCATTTCAATTTCTTCATCTCCAAGCTTTTCATTCGAGTGTTGCGCTGTCTCGCACGAAAAACTTTCAATCTATAAAGTGCATCCATTTATTTAACTTATCAATCAGGTTCAAATAACTATAAAAATATTGACAATATTTAACATTACATTTGCATTTTGCATTTCCCTAGATTTAATATTACTTCAATAATAATACAGGTTCCAATTACAATGAATTAATTAAGAAAATTTCAGAAACAATAAAACTGAATAAGGGAAAAAAGCAACAACCTTTAGCGATCGGCTGGGTGGATAAGGAATTGGATCAACAGTGTCAAACAAGTTGTGCAAATATGAGACCGTGAATTTAAGTATTATAAAGAGAAGAATGATAAAGGTTACATATGCCACTATAACGTACACAGACGTGACACTATTAAAGGATAGTCCTGAAATGTGAATGGATATAATTAAACAATATCTCAAGCCAAATAAACTGCTAATATAATGATGATAGGAGCACACTGGATTAACACTTTATCAATTATATGATAGAATTTTGACAGCTCTTTCATCCATCGACTATCCTTTTATTGAACCATCATCATTCAGTATTCATAGTTCATCTTTGTTTTTAACTACAAAACTTTGTAATCTAACTACCTGAATTGATTTAAGTAGTTGTAATAGACAAAATCTTCCTTTAACTTTTCTTAATCAAATTTTCAATTATTGAACAAGTTTAGCAATGTTCTCAATTAAAAAAAGAACTAACAAATGTAGTGTAAAATTAATGACAAAAAAAGAGCACAAACCAAGTAACAGAGGGATAAGAAAGAGTATGAGCCATAAATACAAATGAACAGCATTGCAGAACAGCGTGTAGCCTGGTTCATAGTACCATCCACCGGTTAGCGATGCCCAAATCCCTTGCCTTACTATTTCCGCCACATGACTAGCAACCGTCATCTCCTGGTTGTCATTGGATGGGAAGCATTGTTAACGGCATTTAGCGTAGTAAATCAGATCCATGGCAATTTGATAGGCCTACGAATATCAAATCTGTCAAGCCCGATCTCTAGACCTGTCAAATATAGCAGAATATTTTACACTAACATCCTACTAGCCAATTCAAACTCAAGCGCCCAGTAGTCACTTATCACAACTTCATCATTTCACCAATTGTCACAAAGTTACACAAATTACTATTTTTTAAACTACCGCTATCCCGTAACGGAAAAGCGTTGTGTTTTCACGGGCGGCAATATAAATGGGAAATGATGACTGGCGGGAACGTACATTTTCAAGTATGAGACAGAGGGGAAGGACGGGAAATCTGGCTGTCATTTTCTTATTTCATTCTCTTTAGAAGGGAATATTGCTGTATTTTAGTTGTGGAATTAGTAAGATTGATAAAATGAAAACAATTAGTTTTAATACTGACTCAACTTCACTCTCTCTCCTCATTCCCTTTACTGACCAACAGATTTTTAATATTTATCCATACCTCTTGCATCCATCGTCTTACCACAATTCATACACTGCTAAATTAATTTGAACATATTATTCTGTAATACTTAACTTAAATGTTATAGATAAGGAGTTGGATGCTTGTTGATTTTATCAATTTTATGCAACAGAACGTGTTACATATGTTGCACTCTTCACTTCTATTTTGATTCATCTCAAAAACTTAAATGAATTTTTGTCGGAAGTGAAACATTCAAGTATCATAATCTGTAACCTTCCATAATTCTCCAACATAAATAACATGGGGTATCCTGGGTTTCGGGATTCCCAGCATTTTTTGTCTGTTACTCCTTCAAGAAAAATATTTTGTTCTTCATCATTCATAAGTGGATTTGACTTCGTTCCGTCGCTCTTTGTTTCTTGCAACAAATTCGGAAACTTTAAATAGCGAACTTATTACTTACCATTTCTTCGAATGAGTGTTTATAGAATGAACAGAGGATGTTTTCTTGGATTACATCATGTTTATCAAACTATTTCAATTCAAAGAAAGTTAAGAAAAAAAAATTAGAGAGTAGTTTATGTATCTTTGCAACTTTCGATTTATTACGATTTCATTTCTTCCCATCAGTTTGAAAGACAGGAAATTGTTAATTTGCCACATGGAAATATTTCTAGAATAAGTGCGCAAGTCTGTTCTTTCTGTTCTGTTGAGGGATATTTTTTGTGCATTCGTAATGTAGTGATACATAAAAACTTATTCATGCTTGAGTCACATTGTTAAACGAAACTGAAGAGGTAATAGAATCCAATGAATGCTTGTGCTATAAACTGTTCTTTTGTAATCGTTATCATTTCTAGATATCCACTATTTTCCGGCTATGTCAACTGTTTTGGGTACTCGTTTCATCAGTATAACGATGCCTGACGATGGCGATGAGACAACAAATCTGACATTTTCCAAACAAAAGTGTCACAGTTTGTACGAGTCAAGTATAATTGCATCAATTTTCGGTAAAATTTCAAGACGAGAAAAGTTAAAGTCCATTAATATGTCTTTGACTTTGCTAATGATGAAATTTCTAAAAATTTTTACTTTTACTTCTTTTTACCTTTGCGAAGGGTGTTCTGAGTAAAAAGGACTATTCGATCGCCTGTGAATCTAGAAAAATGATGTATTGGAACTAGTGCAGATGTATTGTGAAGTCGGACAAGTAGTAAGGGAGGAGTTTAATTGCAGCGTAATATAATCATGAATTCATTTTCTAATCAGTTGAATATAAATAGATGATGACGGATCATGTATGGAATCTGTGCAAAATGAAAGTGGCGATTACGAAAGATTAGAAAGCAAAAACGAAGAATGTGAGGAGCGGAAAGAGAGAACTGTGTTAAGCGATATAAATGATGATGGTGATTTGTTAGCGGTTGCAATAGGCGAGGACATTTCAATATTTAGTTTTGATTGTGGTACAAGATTTATCGTCACAGTGCATCTTGGAGGTGAGATAATCCATGAATTGTCTGAATACGGTGTGCCCGAGTGTTAGTTATGCGTAATAAGCTGGAGACTTAGATTGCATGAGATCATAGTAATGAGAAAAGATTAAGATTTCTCATCTACAAATGTCACTTTCAATAACTTCTTTCGACTAAATTCAAAAAATCCAAATATGAATTTTTTTGTTAATGAGTTTTTTTTGTTTTGCTGAATCATATTCAGCTATCTATATGTAAACAGTATTTCAGAGAATATCAACCCAGTTGCTATGAAATTCATGCCTGTTGTGAATTTAATAGCAATTTTGACGAATTGCGGAAATGTGATGTTTCTTAGCATCGGTTCCAATCGTATAATACATCAAGTGGTAGTCATTTTTTTTCAATTTTTCTTTCACAAAATGCATGCAGGTTGAAGTTGAAATGGACATAACGTTGCAAAAGATGAAAAATTTTTAGTTTTTTAAAACATCTTAGTTTTTTGTCTTTATTCAGAAGTTGATGGAAAATAAACGGATACAGAGTGCATCTATCAGTTGCGATCTGCAGCTTAAAGATGTGCGGATGTGCATCGTTTTGGAAAGCAGTGAAATCTATTTATTCCTTTTCTCGAATTACTCCGAATATTTTCATCCAGAACAGGAAATCGAAATCGAAATATCGAACAGGAAAAAGGTTTTTATTTTCATGAATATAGTTAGGCATACTTGAGAATGCCATGATTCCTAAGCTTGGTGCATTCATATTTTTATTTGAATTTGATACTGTGATATTTGGTTATCTAAATAATTTTTTTTATTAAATAATAATTTGCGATGTCAATTTTAGGGCATGGAAAACATGATTTGGAAACAATTTGACATACATTACACTGGTAGAGACTCTGCAATCATTGGTTATCTTAACAGTCTTTTGCTCGTAAAATTTTCAACTTTCATAAACTTTCATAAAAAACTTCAATTTTCATAAATTATCATTAATTTGAATAAATCAGAAATATTGCACATGAAATAAAGTGTACTATTTTTTAATAATACGCGCCTTATCTTATTTATTGAACTTTTCAGTTTTTACAAAAAAAGATGAAAGGAAAAATTTCATTGAAGTTTAAACTAAATGCGATGACAAAAATCAATCTGTAAAAAATCTTGTTATCATGCTATTTAAGTAAAAAATTCAGTTTTAAATTAACGCAGTTTTCTGTCCAAAATATTTAAATTTTATGCTAGACTTGATTGTCATTCATTTTTTCTCAGCTGTCAACGGAAGAGAACGCAAGGGTAGCACTGCTTGATTTATCTGCAGAAGTATTGGACAAAGCTCTAAATGAATTTTATTCATCCGGTAAGCACTTCAATTTTTTATTGAAGCGAAATAAATTCTTTCTCCAAAAGAAGGAGAAGCTTTTTCTATTTTCTTGCTGTTAAAAAAGTGTATATAGATTTGTTTATATTGTAATGAAACAGAATTAATATTAAAATATGATTTCTTGATTTTAGATTGCTTCTGTCATATATATGATTTTTGGTTTTAGATGTTTTGATTTCTTAATTTCAGATATTTCGGGTATCGTACGAATTCGACATCTTACACATCGTGACAAGCATGCATCGCGTGTCGTTTTCCAGTTTATCATGGCTTTGACAACGGATGGACAATTATTAATTTGGGACGCCATAACAACTCTGCTGATTTCATCAGTCGATCTTTTAAAAACTGGTGAAGTAGCTAAGGATTTCATGCTTTTTGACGATGTTCCGGATAGGGAAGGCAAAATAAACGAAAACACAAAACTGGTGCTTCTTTTTACGGATCACAAAGGAACATGCCAGGTAAGTTATGGTCTTAGATCGTGAAATCCATTTGTACCTGTGCAAAGGTTAAATTTATTTAATTTAATTTTAGCTTCAAATTCGCAACTTTCGAACCTGTGATGTAATTTATACGAAAGCAGTGAACAACACGACCCAGTTGCTGAACAAGGTTACTCGTGAGGAGGGATTGGTGCTTTTTATACAACTTTTCGCATATGAATGTAGGTAAGTGATTTGTTACAGATATTTGGCTGACTAGTATTTAATTGCTTTTAGACGAATTAATTTAATTTCATCATTTAAGTTAACGCCAGTTACCATTTCAAAATGAAGGTAATGTTCAATGTTGAGATATTCAAGTTTTTGTGAACTATTTTATGCATAGCGATACTTTTTTTACTCTTAAAACCTATATTTCCATTCTTTAAGAAAATTTTTTTCTCATGAGATAATATGATATTGCGTTAACAATTGCTTTGTCGTAAAACAAATCTGCGGTGATTTTTTGTAGTAGAATTGAATATGACAAATTTTGTTTATATTTACTTCTTAAAATAATGTGAATTTAGTGAACTAAATGCGGTTAAGATCCACGCAGTTTATGAATGCCAGCCAGAAATGCGTTTAGATCATTTAATATGTCAGCAGCGATGGGTTGAAGCTGAAGAATTTGCTCAAAATTTTGGCTTGAATACGGAGGTATGCGTTTCTACTTCACCTTATTTGTGAGTGGTTAAATCATAAAATGAAAATGCGATTTTGAAAGAAAGGTGAACAATTTCAGAAAATTTATATAGCTCGTATTGAACACTTCGTGGATACGGGAACGATGGGTCAGACTGGTCTTGATATACATGAGTTGGACAAATTTCTTGGATGGATGACTCAAGTTTCGGATCAGAATTGGGTAGACATTTCTGTTTTTATCTTTAATTCTTACAGAATTTTCGGGCCATCATTACAAATAGTTATATTGAGTTGTACTGGTTCCAGTGCCTGCATTTTTCATTATATGAATCTTGAATATTTTAAAGATTTGAATAAGGTGATATTTATCTATTTAGGTGGCTGAAATGTGCATAGCTGCAATAATGTATTGTTCAAGCCATTCATGGGTCAAGAAAATATTAGATTTCGTAAAAAGGCTCGAAATTACAGGTAGCATTGTAATGTTGTATTTATCCGACATTTTGTGTCTTTGCATGAGGGACGAAATTTTCTTGAATCTTCTGCTTTTGTTTCAGATAATGAGACGAAGGAGAAGTTATCGCTTTTGCGTTACAATTATCAGTCATATCGTGAAGTGCTTGGTCCTTGGGTGCGTTTCATATTTGTAATTTCAGAGTGTATTGCAGGATATTATAGAACGGAGAATTTTAGAACAGAAGACTTAATAGCAAGATTTTTTTTGTTTTCAGCGAAAACCGTGCTGCAGTAAGATTTCGGGAACTGATCTGTGGTCCGAATTTCTTGGTGGTTGTTCGTGGGAGCATATCTTCAAAATTTTCTGCAAGAATGGACAGTTTTGTGAAGCACGCCTAATATGGTGTCGTTATCGAAAAACGCTGGAGGAATGGATTAAAGAAAAAGGAAATTTTGAGCAATTGTTGGCAGAAATTCGTCTCGCAATTCGTGGTAAGTTATGATGGAAATTGTTTTATGTGAAGTTACAACCGAATACCAATTTTTAGCAGTTCTCCAAATTGTAACCATGAAATAATACAATAGTTACTCGATTATTAGAGGGCTTCTTTCCGTACTGTAAATACGAAGCCAAATTCAAAATCTGTGATTTCAGGGAGAATCTAAGTTACTGTTGAATCCCCTTAAATTTCAGATACAACCAGTGATATAATAGAAATAGTGCGTTTTCTGGAAGAAGAAATTATCCCTGTAGTATTCATAAATGAACCTAAAACTTGTTGCTTGTGTTGTAAGGCATTTTTAATGGATGTTGCTCGTGCAGTCGAAAGAGAGCATCCGGAATGCTTTCCTGAAAATTCGTTTATAATTGCATCAACCATGGAAAGAGTTATACAGAACTTACTCAATTGTTCTGTAACTCCATGTCATCAGGTGAGTTATCAAATTAAATTGAGCTAATGACGTGGTTTTTTTTCCACTCTAACTGTAAGATGGAATTTTACTCTATATAGTTTGGCTCTAGGTTGGTTGAACCGAACTTACGCTAGGTTTTTGACGAAGATTTTTTCAGTGCCTCAAACATCTGAATATCTCATGGAATATAGCTTGAACTGGCTTCTTAAATCTCTTTATCATTATCTGTTTACTTTAAAACATTCAGATAATTTCTTAACTTCGAGAAAAACTTCTATTATACTCATTTTAGGCGGAAATTGCATATGCGCTTTCAATTATCAGGTGTTATTCTGAAGATCCAGATGATATTATGGGAGAATTAAACATTTATGTGAAAAATTTGCGTTCAATGGAAAGACTGAAGGGCATTTATCAGTGTACAATGAGTTACAATACTTATCAGGTAAGCAAAGAAATAACTGTGATAGACTCACAATCAGCTAAATGGGTTTAGTTGCTAATTTTGCCTGAAAAAAATACTTCTGCCTCTTAATTTTTACTTTTTCACTGTAGTTTCTTTTCCTCGTTTTCAATAGCTAGAAATAATGATGTTGTGATGCTTATCCCTTACCATGCTGAAATATGGGATAAGATCAGTACCTCAAATTTAATTCGTTCTTTATTAGTTAGCATTTTTTGATTCATAATTTGTCATTTCAATCGTAACTGATGCTGAATTTCATAGGAACAAACAGTGGAATCAATCTGTTATGTAATATTAGAGCGGGTGAAAAGTGTGCAGTTGATCAAAAGTAATATTGATCAGTATGCAAGACCTTACATGAATGAATTTAAATTAGATCCTGATCGTACGCTTTATAATTACATTTTGGTAAGATTTATTTGTTTAAATTAAAGCAAAAGGAAACAAAGCAGTTGTCGCATTTAGTAATTCATACCGATTGTCGTGAATTTCGTTAACGGTAAACAAAAAATCGAATCTAGTAGCATCGTCAATAAGAATAGTTCGATATTTTTCACGAATTTGATAAAATTATTGAAATATTTAAAAAACTTCTATTACGAACAGGACAAAGTTTACATTAATGTCTTTTTAATTGGTTCTGTGATAGTCATCCTGTCATGATTTTTATCATTTTTACAGAAAATCGCGACTAGCTATGCTGGTGTCGTTTCCAGTTCTAATCCGTGGGATGAACGGTGTTTGGCTGTAGCAGAAAGTATTTCTAATTTAAATTTGCGATATGAAGCGCTGATTGATGTTGCAAAACGTGCTCACCCACCATGGACAAAGCAGCTATCAAACGCCGTGCACGCAATGTTAAGAGATCCCGGGCTTGATTTTAAGATGTAACTTTTGTTGGAAGATCATTTTAGAACGCTAGATGAGACGACCATTGAACCAGGACAGAGGAAGGTAGAAGGAGGCCCACCTACTCAATTGCTATCAAGTCTTAAATGATGATTTTTTTAATATTGCGCTGCACACGACCCAGGGAGAAATAAATAATCTAAATTTGGATCGTTAACTAAAACTTTGTATCTTTAATTAAATTGTTTCACACTTTTCGTAGTTTTTGATAAGGTGGTCTCAAATGTACATGTTGTAGCAAGATTTCCTCTTTAATTAGATATGTATTCTCTACCGATACATTTCATTACAAGATATTCAAAATTTTAAGGAGATCTCGTCTGCAACAGCAGTGTGATTTTGCCGCACTGGGAGAACGTTTGGTACAATATCGTTTACCAATGCAAACACTTGAAAGATATTTGCAACAAAAGCATTTGTTTAGCAAGGCTATAGACTTTATTTTTCGACAAGAATCTGTGGAAGCTGATCCTCAACGTAGGCTTAACAGTGCTCTGGAGGTGAATTTTTAAGTTCATCGGTCGATTGGTTTTGAAAGCAATAATAAACAGATGTTATAAATTTATTTACTTTTTTGCGCTAGATTTTTTATATTCTTTTTTAAAATAATTCTCTGTCCAAAACAGTTTAGTTACTGATGTAGCGGTGTAAGCCAAAGGGAGATCAGGAGTTTTTTGCGATTTAAAAATATCAATGCAATTAATACCAAATTTCATGTGAGAAGGATTCATTGGATTTCTAGATAATTAAATTAGCGGGGAAGTTAAAGAAGAACTTAATGGAACGGCATGAATGTGTTTTTCGTTTCTGTATTTATTTGATCAATACAAAATTGATGGACGATTTGGTTGGTTCCTCATTTTATCACAAAATGAAGCATTATTTCATTTGATAATTTGTTATTGTTTTTAAAAAAGTCACACTTTAGAAGAGTCACCATTCCTAGCTCTTTATTTTGTCATTCTTCATGTGAAAGCACTTGTCTCTCTATTTGCATTACCGTCCTATTTTTCATTCTGCTTATTTAATTTGCTTTATTTTAGTTTGTGGATGTCGTCTCTTATCTCAGCGATCTGAGTGAAACAGACCGAAATTGTGTTATCATGCAGCTTATGTCACACGTTGAAGCATTATTAAATTGTCCGGTTTTGCTTTTGACGGAAGTGAATTTTTTAAATTTTAATAGATGTTACTGTTTTTCTCAGGATATTTTCACTTTCAAATTTCATAATTTTTAGAAGGAGAAAGAAATTCGATTTCGAACTGTGGAAGTCATTTCTTGCATCTTGGAACGTTTCAGAAAGGTGTTGTTTTGAATTCGATTTCTTTGTGTACAGTTAATAAGGTTTTATAAGTTTGGTTGAGGGGAAGTTTTGTTAAGCAGAGAAATTGTCGCGACAGATGTTCAAATTACGTTCCAGATAACGTAGCTTGTAGTGCAGAGACACCACCATACATTTTAATAGCTGTTAGTATTAAAAAAATTTAGCAATGAGTGATAATTTGAATTTTCCAACTACTTAATTCTTGTCGTTCGACGATGCCTTAGCAATTTGTATGAATTATTCAAATGTATCGTATTTTGCTCTTACGATTATTGTTATAGTTTAGAAATGTATTTCTATTCTAAGTCTTTTCGAATCGTAAGTGACGAAATGTATGAAGTTGCAAAGACAGCAGTGCACTTATAAAAGGAAATAATTGTTCAAATAATTTAGTATTCTCCTTTTAAAAATCAGAATTTTATTGGATCAGGCCAAAATGGATTATGTTGATAATTTCCTATCTTGGGTTTCTCAAATTCTTAAGCAAAATGTTGATATCCTCTTCTTAAAGACTGAAAACTTGATGAGTTAATTCAAAATTGCTTTCTTGTATGCATCGTTCAGCATTTGAGGATGAAATGCTTCTATCAGAATTGAATGCTATTCGAAAACTGCAAATTGATTATGGCGTGATTACGTATTTGTCATTCCTGCGAAGTAACGCTTGGAAATCAGCAGAACTGAGACATTTTCTGAATCAACGCTTTGCTGGTGGTGGCATCCCTGCAAAGATAACTGAAGTAACGCTGCTATATTCCTTTTTGATTTGCTTTGAATTTTAGAACAGAGAAAAATTGAGGTAGCACTGCTATTGCTTTGAATTTTAAAAGGAGGGAAAATCGAAGAATTTATCAGATTATTTTATCCCGCAGAATATTTTTTCGGTACTGTCATAATAGCATGTCTAAATACATGTCTAAATGTCCTTTCTGCAGCTTTTAAAATTTTCAAATACTCTGATGATGGAAGAAAGTGCAATGTATGAAGTAGCGCTCCGCTGTGCTTTGGAAAATCGAAATCCCGTAGCAGCTTTGGAATATGCGAAGTAATTAAGCTTTATTCAAACTTCGACAAGTTTTCATATTTATATTGCGTAAATGCCACTCCTTGTAATTGCAGATTTGCGATGCAAGATACGAAAAGACCAAGCGAACAATTATTGTCACTTGTAGTGCAAAGCTGTGGCTATGGATTATGGATCATGTCTGAGCTAGCTGAGAATAATGATTTTGAGCCGGTGAGGACGTAGCCACCACGTTCTTGGCTTTTTGCCGTGATCTGAGACATTAGATTGTTAACCGTTATTTAGCTCGTTCATAAAATACCAAAACTGAATATTTACTTCTATTCTCATAGTGAGTCATCATTGTTTTATAAATGCTTCAATTTTCATTTAATTCGAATTCTTGAAATTTCTCTTTTAGATATTTGTCGTGTTTGCAAACCTGTCCGATTTAATGAGTGGCCTTATCGAAACTACTTGTCAAAACTTCTTTTTAAGCATCCATGTTTTCCATGTAAGTTGTTTCTTTTATTTATCACAAAAATTAATATAGATAACAAAGGTTCTAATTATGTGCCTGAGTTTTTCGATATATCCGCTTGGGTCGCACTATTTCACATATCCTATTTAAATTCTTTTTCCAACAACAACTGATTTTGTATCCATTGAAGTAGAACTCACAATTGTAGCTGTTTTTAACTACGCACTATTGTCAATTGAACGTAAAAGAACGTGGCATTTGTTGATTTTAGAAAGAAACTTTGTTACATGCTACAATTATTTAGTGTTGTAGTGTTATGCTTTTCGATTACAACATACTGACATTTTATTCAATTTTGTAAATGGAACGCAAGCTAACGCACAACTTTCCAGATCGCACTTTTTGTAAATTTGTTCGAAGCAGTTGTTTCGCAGTGCATGTCTGAAAACCTGATAGAAGATGATTATGCGAACGAAAAGTAAGCTTTATTTATGTCTGTAAAATCTATTTTATTCTGGTCTTTTGCTAAACTTTTCCAAGTATTGAATTTAAAAGTTTAATAGTTTAACTCATGTACAAAATAAGACAAATGAAATAACAGAGTAATCATTATAGAGCACGCTTAATATATGGATTTGGGAGACGGGCTAGCGTTTATCATTATAAAATGGACGGTACTCTTTTCAAGAAAAGTGATGCCATACAACAATTATCTACTGTGGCTCGCTCCATTGTTTTTGATGTTTTGATAGACACCGATTTCATTGATGTCAAGTAATTCATCATCTACATTTTCTAAATTTCATTTTAAGTGACTTTTAGAAATGCATTCATATATCAATTACAGCAAGAGTAGTTTGCTAGAATACTATGAAAAGATGCGTACAGCTTGGACAAATTTCTTCTCCTACCTGATTCTCAATAATCAGATTCTGATAGCAGTTTGTGCTCGCCTCTCATTTGCATTATTAGGTAAACTTATTGTTTCTATATTTTTTATCAAGTATTAACGAAATACCAAAACTTTTTACACCGTTTTTAAAATTAATGAGTATACTTTGGATTTAATGTAAGTTATGCAAATTTTTTGAGCATGTTACGTGGTTCCAAGTCAGGTTGGCTTTGCTTATTCTGAGCTTCATGAAGCAACTGAAATGTTTATGGAGCGAGCTTTAATGCATAATTATGCTGATCTTGAACTTTGCGCTGCACTTATTTTTTCTGCTCCAGTTGCCGATATCAGAAAGGTAATTATTATTTTACTTTTTAATGTTTTCGCGTAAAGCATATGTGAGAAATCAGACGAGTGTGCGATTTATGATTTTTAAGGAATACTGAACTTGTTGAGAAAATCAAGTCAGAAAGAAATTTGAGAAAAAAATTTTAATTTTTGTATTTTTTTATTTGCTCAATGTTGACTTGTAAACAGTATTTTATAGGTCATCTTATTTATGATTTTTTTTTGAGAGAGAAAGGGAAGAGATGGAGGAGCGAGGAAAAGTGAAAGTAACTTATGGGCATAAACTTTCAGTTTATTGCCAAGTAACTACATTTACTGGCATTCAGAATGTAAAAATATGATGTGATTAAAACCGTCAGTGTTTTTATTATAAAAAGTTATTATTATAAAAGGAGACTCCTTTTTCAAAGGTTTCATATTTTTCCAGATTTTACTAAAAACACGATCTTGGTGTGTAACACGAAAATCGCCTCATATTATGCTCAATTTAATTCGTCTTGCTCGATTTTGCGCTATTATGCTCAGCGATAATTCTACCGATAAGCAACTTAGCGTTAGTTAATATTTAATTAAGAAAATTAATAATAAAGGCTCTCACTCATTACACCTCCATACGTTTTGAAAACGAAAAAGAAAAAGCAGATAACGGTGATGATTTGAATTCTTTGACTGGAATACTTTGAACTATTTAGTTTCTTTTCCAAATTCTCTTTTTCTTGAAATTGCTTATTTTATAGCATTATTACGCACTGACCTTGTGGATCAAGAAATTGGGAAGATTGAATGCTAATTTCCCGCAAAATGTATCACTAGATGTAGCAGTTCAGGAATTTGTTCGCTGTCTTATTCCACCCGAAATTTTAATCGCGTAAGTTATTCGTTTTATGAGACAGGTTATGTATCCTTCACATTTAAAATCAATATTCCAGTGTAAATGACCATTTCGTGAATAAAAATCACTAAGTCACAAAAATTTTTGAATTTAATTTAATTGTCTAAATTCAGTCTTATGTTTGTTATTCGCCGATCAAAAAAATAATAGATCGAACTCTTATGGAACTGGATAAAATGCCCTCATTACTTTAAGAATTCACATAATCAGTTCTGTCACAAGTAATTCCATTCAAAGTGTTAATAGGAGTTTAATACTCCAGTCACTTTTATTCGTAAGGTTCGGTATAGTGTCACAAAGCATATTTTTCAATCTAAGGAAATCCCATTAAAGATTTGTGAAATGTCTTACAAAGATGCATCGGCATTTTTGTTTGTTGGAAAAGTTCAAGATTGCTTCAGTCATCATGTATTTCCAGGTTTTGCAAGGATTTTTCATTAGAAATCACTGAAGCATTGGTTTTATATGCAACAAAAATGGCACTTAAAGCTTCTGCAGAAGAAGATCAAATATTAGCGGCAGAAATGCGTTTTGCTGTGTTTGCAGCATTACAGGTTACTGTTATTTTTTGTTAACTGATTTTTATCTTTTATAAATTTTTTTTAATTTTTATTTTTTTTTCTGAAGTATTTTTAAAGTTGGACGCTATAATGATTATAGGAAATTGGTATCACGGAGAATCTTTTCATGCAGCTTTATGCCTGTTTGATGATGCTTTGTCCTTATAATTATGAGGTAAGCAATTTTCGTAGCTTGATTTGTTCCCGTATAAAATAATTGCTTTTACGTTTATATTGTCTTTCTAATCTGCTGCACGAAATGCCTTGCAACGTTGTCAATAACTAAAAAAGCTTTTTTTAAAGTGTAATAGTCGTAGTTTTTAAGCATAAAGCATTTTTGAATATTGCTATTTACTTTGGTAATTTTTAGGCGATCGAAGTAATAATCAGTGGAATGGAGAAGTATATCGATGATGATAATAGCGATCAAGTCGAAATATTACGGAGAGCCTCCATAACAATTCGGTTCTTAGAAATCAATGAACGTGTTAATCCCCCAACCGATCACGAGATACGATGGTACCATGATCGACAAAAATTTCTTGTTAAACAGGTCGCTCATGATAGAAAAATTTTGCACTGATCCAAAGTTTTTTCGTACCTATATATTGTTAATATAGAATAATCACCTAAAATTGTAAAAAATGTGAATCAGTTTAATTTTTTCAGCAAACTGGTAGCCATGATTCAACAGTGAAAGTTTCTGACGGAGAAGATTTGAACACTCAAGAGGAAGACAGTAGCGGCCCACTATACAAAAAGACAAATCTACTCTTTGGCCAGCTTCCCAGTAGAGCTTGTCATCGTCTACCGTTTCATCCTTTCATGTTTGAAAGTGAGAAAGATTTACAAAATACATTGCTCCCAATGATTCATGCCGAGCTTACGCTTTACAATGTCGATGTAAGCTTATTTCTCTTTTTTTTCCAGAAAATAAATTTAAATGCGATTGTTGACCTTTTTAAACTTTTTATATTCATACTTCATCACTTCTGAATGGCATTTTCAAATCTTTTATCTAGAATTTTTGTTAATGGTACATCTGGATTGAGATTTACCCTTTTGTTATCAAATATTTATTCTTTTGTGATTGTGAAACAAAGCTTCTCTGCCTTCATCAATTTTGTACTACTTGTAATCATCATTAAATCAAGTTATTTAATCATTAAGTAGACTTTTCATTTTTGTCTCATTTGTAAACTCAAGATGTATCGATGCTTCAGTGCATGAATTATACTTTTTATAACAGCTGCTTTTAGAATTGGCAGATATTTGTTCGAGCGTTGCCTGAAATTGAAATCTCGAAATCAGATCTTTTATCCAGTGCTATTTTATTAGCCGTTCAAACATGCATTATCAAAGACACTGATATGGATGAGAGTGATACTGAACGAATTAGGCAGCTGCTTAGAAAAGCCACCAATCGCCTTCGAACATTGAAAGGTTTAACGGATGGTTTCAGACATTTGCCACTAAGTGAGTTTTTTAGTTCAGAAATTCAATTTCTGGTTCTAAATATTGTTGCTTTGCTTTTCATCACTTTTTCTTCTAGGTAGAACAAAACTGCGCTTTTTATCCTTGGGAATCAATATCATTGAAGAATGGGTTACAGATTCGATGAATGAATCAACTGAGGTATATATATGTATAATTGAATAGTACGGGGGAATCGTTTTTCATTTTGACGAAACACACATTTGTTATTATGTTGGGCATAAAGTTTTTTTTATTTATTAAAAAAAATGTATTTCTGTAAGATCAAAATAATCAGGGAAAACATCGTTGATGGAATCTCAGGTTCTTGATATTTTCGGTAAGATCAGATTTTGTTGCAGGTCGAAGATATTGACTTTTTGAAGCATTTCCGACAGAATTTGGAGGAGGCTTGTAAAACTTACAATATCGAGTTTGTGCTCAAGAAATATGGACTCCTACGGGTAGAAACGCTAGATTTATTATCCACACCGCAAAATCTTATCGAGCACATTTATGCAAATGAAATTGACTGGAATAACTTCAAAGAAATTAGTATGTTCATTTTTTCCTCTTTTCTCGACCATAAGTTTCAGCAAGATTTTTCTCTACTGTAGCTAATTATCTCCGACTCAAAATAATTGTCTCAAAATAATGTAAACAAAACTCCATTTTTCTGTTTTGTTTTTAAGATGATAAAGTTCCGTGCACAGTTGAATTGGCTAACATCTTTGCCCTGAATTTGGATACGATTCAAGACAGAGTCATCCAACAGTGGCTTGAATGGAATGCTGAAAAAGCTACAGTTTTTGACCCTAATGAAGTAGGTGAAATGGTCAGTTGAATATCCACTTGTAGCTTTGGAAAATATACAAAAGCGAATAATTTAAGTTCGTGGTGATATGTACTGCCGAACTGAAAATTTTTACAGCTTTGATGAAATGAAACATTGCAGACCAATTCAAGTGACACACCAGTGATGTCGATGGTAACGAAAGAAAGTAATGGGGAACTTTACAAATTGCCATATTGTGACCCTACAGTTTCAAGGTTTGAAATTCGAATTACTAATTGTCATTTTGGCAATGATTTGCTTAACAGGAAAAAGGAAAAAAGCCACTGATGGCAAATAACATTTTCTTTTTTCCTTTCGACATCCAAAGTACCATAATCACATGTTGATATGATTACATATTCTGAGACTCTCCAATCCTTGTTGTCACGCATATTTATCGAAGTGCTAAGTTGATGTTCTGAAGGAAACCATTAGTGCTAATAAGGGTTGAATTCAACAAAATATAATTTTCTAAGCTTTCAGGATTGTGCAATTATCACGATTACGAAGTTACAAAAAAGCAACTTGTGCTCTTACAAATATCTATCGACAGGTTTGATCTGAGTTTAGCTGTTTGCATATATTTTCGCGCTGGATTTGAGTTATTAAATTAATGAGTTGATATTGAACTTGGCGATTGTAAAACTCGTAGAACTTAGCTGTGCACTTTTTTATCCAATTAATGATGCTTACTTTGGTTAAGCTGTTCGGTGTTCATAAAATGTAGTTCAGGGTTCATATGAAAGCAGAATACGCAGTGTTTGTTGCTTGTTGCGACTACTACGACCTGAGCAGTTTCCAGAGATTATGAAAAAGGATTTAAGGAATGTTTGGTGAGCTTTCTAGTTATTAATCATTTTGTTCATTTCTAGTAATGGGGATTAAAACAAAATTTTGTGTTATGATTGAAGAATTACGGTGATTCATTCAGTACTACATTCAGTATTTATATGACTCTGGTGAAAAATATGTGATATTACTATTCAAATTTTTAATTAATGAAACTGAAACATTTTTTATTGAATATCTAGTACTGTCACTTAACCCCATCTTCCATACATCAATTACGATATTCACCAAACCTTCCAAAATTTGAGCATAGAATTAAAAGTATCTGAAAACTTTCGATAAATTTGAGAGTAACTAATTTTATCAGTAGAACTTCGAGCTTATATTTATCGTTCTATTTAAATTTGTTCGTTGAGATTCCATGCAGTATAAAATAATTCCAAAATTATTTAGTTCGATGTTGGAGATAATGCTCTATTCTCGAATGATTGATGAGTACGAAATTGATTTGAACATCGAAACATTTCATTCAGCAGAGAAAGCAGTTTTGCTCAAATCGTTAATAAATAGTACCAGACAAATACCTCAAGTAGGTTCAGTAGCAATTATTTATCACTATTGGTAGGAAATTGAATTTGCAACTGAAAATAATTTGAGTCAGTGAAATTGAAGAGACGGTTAGGAGAAAGAAATTGTATTTGATAGTCGTACTACTAATTGTTAATTCAGATAGCTTACCGAACTTTCATTTTTTTGCAGCTGACATTGTTTCTGGCATCTGTAGTGATAGATTATCAATTGGTGGAACCATCCATAATCGATTTGCTTTTAACCAAACTTTATCTCGAAAGAAAATTTGATATGCTCATCGAACTGTTGAATTATTGCGCAACTAATAGTAGCATTTTGTTTCATATAAAAAACATTGAACAAAAATGGTTTTATGCTGCCCAGTGGTTATTTTCATCTGCAGGTATCTTTTATGTGAAAAAAATTTCTGATCTGAAAGTTAGCTGTTAATTCAAGTTAAAAACTGAAAGGTTAAAAAAGGCTTGCTATGTGGTTCTTTTTCGTTTTTATAATATAGAATGCTTTTCAGCAAAAGAAAGTACTAACAAAAAACAACAGTTTGATAAATCTCTTTTATTCTGTTTAAGGTAAATCCTTTTCTCTTTTTATTGCATTGAAAATACTTTGCAATCCTGCAACAGAGTAACAGCAATCGAAGATATGATATATAACTTTTAGTTGCCCGGTGGAATATGGCCGTTCAGCTAATGCTTTATTACATTTGCTGCAGCGAGATAATTTCCCTATTGCTCATCGTTTATTAATGCTCGCGTCGTCGACGGTTGCGGTATGTGGCATTTTCCGATAACATTTTTATTCTTTCAATTACCATTTTGAAAGCCGAAACCTTTGAAAGTTTTGAAGTTTAAGTGAAAATCAGTTCTAATTGTTGCTTTGTGCAAAACGGCACAAAAGCATTGTGAATGAATCATAAATCAAAATACTAAAAATTAAATGTCTTTAGGAGGAAGCTGAAGAAGGTTCTGAAAATTGCTTTCAAAATTCTGCGAGTTCGAGTCTCGATTTTTCATTGAAATGGGAATGATGATTTTTAAGATGGAAGCGGTATTCGTCTTAAACTTTTTTCATTGTCTATAACTCTTTGTATTTGATGTATTCCTTTTTGTTTTCTATCTGCGATTAATATATAGGTAGTAATCAAAATAACTGCATAAAATTGACTACGCCGTTTTTTGTTTTCTTCATTTTACTTATTTTTGTTTGTCAATTCCACTTTATGTTATCTGGCTATTCTGTTTCCTCATTAATGGAATGCAGTAGGTGTGGTTATATAGCAGTTCTTTTAAATAACTATTATTATTATGTATATATAATTTATATATATATATATATTTCTGAGTAATTACATACAGATAACAGTTGCATTTGATATCTTCACTGCACTATTGAATTTTGTTAATTTGTGGAAGACCAAATCCTGCCAAATCATCATCTTACTTTTCTACTTTCAAATTCTAAATTCTGTTTCCATACCGGCAAGTGTTCGATTATCTTAGATCCTTAAGTACTTTTTTGTATTGATTCCTGGAATTCTTGAATGAATGCACATATGCTTAGTTTCATATTGTAGTCGGTCATAATTATTTGCTCACATGCATATTAAGGTAGCTTTAACAAAATTTGGAGTCCTGTACATTTTGATTTCCAAATGTGTTGGGTTCGTTTCAGTGCTCATCGAAGATTAGCATGGGGCAACCTGAAGCTCTTGCCTGCGATACTTCCACTCTACGTTATCGTTATTTGAAATGAGAGCCTTTGCAAACTTTGTTGTAAAATTTCTGTACTTTTCCGTATATTCCTTTTCTGTTGCTAATAATTTCCGTACTTTCTGCTTCTGCTTTCATTGATGAAATTTTATCTTTTCCAGAATTTTGGAAGGAAAATGATTTAACAAAATTTGAATAAAGCATCTGTATTCGTTTCGAGGTGTCAACATTGCAGCTTATTGAACAAAGTGAGCTTGGGATACTGCATAGTCGTAATAAGGATTGAAAGGTATCAAGTTGCTATTTGAACAGTGGCTCCTGAAACAATAGTTGAAAGTGGTTTGTGAGCAAGTATTTCTCGATGGCGGGTTAAGCGGATGAGTTGGGTGTTTATTGACCTTTTGTATTTTATGGGGTTGGTTGACCTTTTCTGTTATGGTCTGTACAGGCTTACTAGCTTCTAAAGTTGTTGCTTGTAACTGTGTCTCCTTTTTTTGCATATTAAATCAATTAGGTATGAAATGTTAAAATATGAATATGTGATATATGAGAGGTAATTTAATAATTCAATGATAAATTTTATCCAATAGGCTATTTATATGGAATATCTGCCGTCTCAGCGGCCGATTTCGCTGTGGATGATCTTTAAATGCAGAATGCATAGCTTATCTTGTTAGCCTTTTCCAATTCTTATCTTCCTCATACAATAAAATAAAGATAAACTAAGATTTCAATACCAGATCGAATGATGACCAGAAATGTTCATTTATGGCTTTGGTTAATATATATGGGTGCATATAGGGTAATGGAATGATGGATGATTGGTTGGAATAGTCGGTAGAAGAGACTGTGTACAGTTTAAAGATGAATAAGGTCGAAAAAACGCAATCTAATACTGCTCTTTCGATAAAGAAGTCTGCGTTATCAGGGCAGGGTACGTTTTTGCTTTTTATAATTAATCTTGCTGCATAATTCGTGGTTTCATGTTTTTATTTGATTTCGTCTTACATGATTTATGATTTATCACAAACTTCAACTTCATCTTTCTTGATTTATGATTTATCGTTTGTTACTATTTTTTGTGATTCTTTTCTCATCTTATTAACAAAGGACTATTATGTTATCTTGCTAACTTTTTCTACACATTTGGAAAAATGCTTCATGAGAGTTGTCGATCTATCCATCTTTACAAATATTCGTTGCATGAAAAAATTCATTTAAATTATTGAAGACCGGTGATTTTGTGTATTTACTTAAAAATCTCCATTAATTTGCTAAAGCTACAGATTGCTGAACAATTCTGATATAGGTCGTTGAAACTTTTGTATTATTTTTGTCCTAGTAAAGCTATACAGCTGTTGAATTTGCATGAATGTAATTGACATAAAAAGTAAAAAAGCTGTTTTAGTAGAAAAAAAGTTAGCAGATTCGCTTTTAGTCATTCACTGTTAAACATAATTTAATTTTCTTTTCTTTGTTTGACGTTTTGAAGTAAAACATAATTTTTTTCTTTGTTCAGAAGCTTATGCAATTGTCCGCAATATTCCGAAGGCATATCATGCAAGACACTTGCGATATTTCTTCTCACATTATGTCGAAAATGAACGATTTCACTGTTTCCACTACCGGCATCGACCCGAAATACATGTAAGCTAAATTTGAAAATATTAGTATAAGTTTTGATTATTAGATTTCGTGACGCTTTGAATATCAAAAAAGCAAATTTTGTATTTCAGATTGATAGTAATGCAGACAAACCGTCCACTTCCAAGGAGTATAAACGTTTTTGCTGCGTTGTTTCATTTAAAAACAAAGAGGAGCGAACTGCATGTATCAGGCAGTATCATTTGAAGTTCTGGATTGATGAGAAAGGACTTCAAATGCCGCTAAAATGTTTTATTTTTCCTTTGAAATCTTGCGAGGTTATTATTGAACTTATTCCAGTTTGCTCTTTGTTATTTGTTGACATAATGCGAGCATTATAATGAAAAGAAAATTTTGCATTCTTTAGATGGTTCAGGAATTGACCTGGTTGATTTTATTCCTTTAATTTTTTCCTGACTTTATGTCTCACCAATTCTTTATCCTTTTTATTTATCAGTGACTGTTTTTATCAATTCTGATTGCAAATAATTTGTTGATTTTACTTTTTACTTTCTCATTTCTTCTTTGATCTCTCAAGTTTGGAATTGCAAGGACAGTTCTCTTCAGCCTTTCATGTTTAACATATGTGTTATTTTTTCGTTTCTAGATATCAGATAGCAGCAGTCCGATGTCAGCAAACTCGGATTTTCGTTCCCTTATCGAACTCAAACCACCAAGTCTTATGCCTCTTGGAAACGTTGGCACTCCAACAAAATTTTTCTATGAACAGGTGGATATTTTATTCGAAATAATTTTTTCTCATTGTAAAATTTCCAAGCATGCTTGATGCTACTTTTCTGTAATACGAGCCTTACTTTCGCCATAATATGAACATCTCAATTTGATTCTGTTTGATTTACTAACGATTGATTTTAGATTCGCCTTTGCAAATTACCGCCAACCGTTCTTATAAAATTGGGTATCAAAGCTAAAAAGTGTGTAGGCAAGTACGGCGCGGTTTGTTTCAAATACGATGGAAATAAAGAAGCTACTGTTGTAGATTGTGAAGGTGCAACTTATTATCTCATTATTTATTTTTTTTATTTATTTGTGAGAACAGTGGTTCATGTATTGAAATATGTATATGAAAATGAGGAGTTTGAGAATAACATTTTAGAATTGCATGTTATTCTCAAATTTCCCATTTTCATATACATATTTCAGCTCACATTTTAAAAACTCAAAAATTTAGACAAACCTTTAAGTAGATTATCTCTTTTTCTGTAATTTAGTAACATTTCCATCGTCTTCTATGTTTAGAGGAAACGGTTACATCTTCGTCTCTGGATCTAAATTCATGCACTTCGGAAGATACCTTTGATAATAAATTTGAACTGGTAAATGACAGCAGATCAGAGGATGACGATGACCGTTGTGAAGAGTGGGAACGGTAAGGTTTTCAATTTTGATTCTCAGAAAAATAGTGTCATTTCCTTCCTAATTTTTACCTAAAACTGTATCATTTGAATTCTTTAATTGGAGATAATTTGTTTTCATTTTGATTAACAGCTAAAATTTATTAATTTTTCATTAATTAAGAGACTGTAGTTTATATTGTGTTTCTGCCAAGCTCTTTTTGAGTGGCAATATATTTATTGCAGTCACGAGGCTCTTCACGACGATGTTACTGAGCAAGAACGTACTAAGCCGAGAAAGTATGAGACAGAGCAAGAGGTTTGAAATCATATCGTAATTGCATATGGATTCATATTCCTAGTGATAACTCACGAATCCCTTGTTCAGGTTATTATTAAGGCTATAAATAGTAGCTGAAAAATCAACGTTTTTGCAGGTGACATGGGAGAAGGGAGGACCAGGCCTTGTTTGGTACACGGATTCGTTTTTTTGGAATGAATTAGAAGAAGGGACAGATAGCGATTGGAAATGGGTTGATGATTGGGATGTTGATTATTCTATTTATTATGATCAAAAAGATGGTGATTTGGATGCCAGGCAGTCAGTAGAAATGATGGAGGATCAAAAGTTGAGGTGAGGGAAAAGATTTTACAAACATTTCTACTCTTGTTTTTGTTTTGACTAAGATTAACTCTCATTTTGATTTCTATGCTCCTGTCGACTAATCTTAAGTTAAGATAAGGGTTTGCTAATTTAGTTTATAAGACTTATTCAACTTTTCTATTGGACAGGATTATTGCATCACAAATTACGGCATAAAAAAAACTCTTATGTTAAAGGATATATGGAAAATTATGGAGAGATGCAGTGTTAAAGAAATTAGGAAATCGATAAAGAAAATAGATGGTTAATTCACAGATTTTTTTCTTTTTATTCACTTTATTATTTATGAATTTTCCATATATCATTTATCCGAAATTTTTTTTTCGAAAAACGCAAAATTAGTTTTGTGCAAAGTTTATTGAGAACTTCTTTATTTGTCTTCATTCATAATTTACAGATCTGGTGAAGTTGTCCGTTCAGTTTTCAAAAAAAAGTTGATGAAAAGACATTACGAAAGCATTGAGAGGCCTTCATCTGCTATCGGCTTCGGTCAATTTGAAGTTCATACAAGGGGAATCGGCAGTAAAATCATGAAAAGGTTGTGAAGAATTTATAGATTAATATTATCGAGTTTCTAAAGGATTTGCGGATTTCATTGATTTCATCTAAGGAAATTCATTGCTCAGGATTTTGCAGTTATACACACTGAATCGTGATCTTTTATTTCAGCTGCGGTTGGTGTCCTGGTTTGGGTCTTGGTCCACATAATTTGGGACGTCTCGAAACTGTTTCAGTGGAGATGGAAGAAATCGGCGGTGCTCAAACTAGCAATGAAAGGAAAGGTTTAGGATATCGAGGTGAAAAACTTCGACGAACCGGTTTTTTTAAACCAAAGAACCACACAATCGCTACAAAGTACATATTAATGTTATATGAAAGTTTTAAAATTTAGATCACATTTTTTGGTATCGGGCGAAGGCTTGTAAGTTTTTTATCCAGTTTTGTAATAATTCTTTATAATAAAACCTTTTCATGCATTGGTAAACTTCACGTAATAATTTTATTGGGAATTTTTATAGAACAAAGATAATCGTCTGAAGAGAAGACCTGTAATTTTCTCCAAATACTAGTTATTAGAAATCTTTTTTTAAACCTTATCATATATAATGTTAATAATTTTGTGAATTTGGAATCCAGGATTTATTTTTGAAGTAGTTTCTCAGTTAATATTTAACAGAAAATCAGAAAATCATGACCACTTTTGTGATATCCAAAAATATACATAGTAGAATTAAGCGATATTACTTCTCAAAGTGATTTGAAGGACACAATTCTCAAGAAATCACTTTTTCATACATCACTGTTGTCATTTCAGATATGATGAGAGAGATTTGGTGGATAGTAGCAACACAACGAGTAAAGTTCTTAGAAGAGAAGAACCAGATTTAATGAAATACCGCTGATAGTATTGCAACAGCAGTATTTTAATTATAGTTTGAATTGATTTTGTGAATTATGTACACTTAAAATGTGACCACTATGATTTCGGAGGTACAAAAATCTGTTCTTACCGTCGTTATCGTTATAATCTAAGTTTTTGATTAATTCCTATCCTTGTCATAAAAGCATTGTTTCTTTCAGTAAAAAAGTATCATGGATAAATTCAGCTTAAAAATCTTGAAAAATGCATGAGCGGATGTCAGTATTTTGTAAATAAATTTTTATTCACTATATTGTCATTTGTTATGGTATAATTTGTTCTAACAGACTTTCATTTCATTTTAAATTGCTAATAGAAGTTTAATTTGAAGAGTATCTGAACTAAATCCAGAATAGAAATTTTTTTCGGGGAGTGAAGTCACGGAAACGTAGTTGCTTAAGGACATCTAATTTTTGTTATGTTGTTTTTGTTGTCGCTAATTTCGATGGCAGCGCCAAATTATTTCTGATATGTTTAATGTATGATTTTAAGTTTCTTTGTGTTTTAGAGCTGGGCCAAATCATATACATTATAGGAAATTTTACAGCATCATTGGCTGGTGTGATTAAGGAAATGATCCAATTACATTTTCGAATTCTCACCGGTCTTGTTACTATCTGTTTTTTCTATTTTATTATTTCGAGAGTAGTGCTGGATTTATTTTTCTCTCGTTATCAGACGGTCCAGACTACTATTTATTCACATGAGCAACAACAAATAGTAAAAATAAAACAAAAATTGATACTCATGTGGACAACTTTCTTTAGCGAATTACCGGAAGATCGTCTCTACCTCATGAATGAATGCCCTGATTTAAAGGTAAGCAACGATTTGTTCATTTTATGCTGTAAAATAGGCTCTCTAAAATGCGAAAAGAGGCATAACAATAGTGGGAAAGGAGCGATAGTTTAATAATTCTAGAATTGAAGGACCTTGATGAAGAGAACATGAGAAGCTCGTCATTATTGGTACCAATATATAATGGCAGATAAAACATACCTTTTTTGTTGATTATAGTATTGGAGAGGAGTGCTTTATGAAAGTTTCGAATATTTATTTAGGACAAGTGTATGGTTACGGCAGATCGATCTTTGGTTGACAGCGCTGACGCTGTCATTTTCCACTTTATGACTGAAGATTTTCGCTTAAACGATTTACCAAAAAGGAGGTCACCATCACAACGATATGTATTTTTAACGGTAGAAGCACCTCCGAATTATAAGCTGTGGCAAAGGGATGCACTGCATGCACCTCGTTCGTTTTTCTTGTTATCATAGTCTATGAAATAAAGTTATTCTCATCTGCCCAGGTTATAACAGGGTGGAACGCAGCAGTTTCTCTATATCTTAAGTTTTCAACAGGAAGATAATATGAAAACTTACAGTATAATAAAAAACCTAATACTCATTGCGAATCGTCGTTTTTTACCTATCCATTCTGTGTTTTTATCATTTGGTGCGAACATTGTTGTGATATAATTGTTTATCTAACTTATTTTTCAGGTAATTTTTTCAACTGGACAATGACATATCGATATGATTCAGATATCCCATGGGTTTACGGAGGTTATTGGATTAGTCCCGAAATAAATAAAGGACTTGGTTTTGAGCCCGAAAACCTGCCTTATGATGAAAAAACAATATTGAAAAATAAAAGTAGTGCAATATTTTGGTTGGTATCGAATTGCAATACAATTTCAAAACGAGAATTAGCTGTTGAGAAACTTGGAAAGTGAGCTTTATTTGCGTTCATAAAATATCTAAAAATTTCAATTCTCTTTTCCAAAAATAAAGTAATTCGGTTTTCCATAAAATGCATCGAGTATATATGACTTTTATTGTTATTTAAAGCTTCATTCTGATTATTCATTCCCAAAGCTACCATTTATCCTCCTAAAAAGAAACTTAGTTGAAATATAGGTGACTGTTCGAAAACTTTTTCAAAAATTATTTTAGATACATAATGATAGATAAATATGGGGCATGTGCAGATAATCCCTACAAACGTGATGCATGTAAAAGAGGTTCTGAATGTGAAAAAGATCTTGGTGCAATGAATTTCTTCTACATTGCAATTGAAAATGCTATTTGTAAAAATTATGTTACGGAGAAATACTTCGATCGATATCATCTACCAAGTGTTCCTATCGTTATGAGACGGAAGACGTATGAAAAGTTAGTTCATACTTGTCTTTTCATTGCTTGTTAAAATCTTATCATCTCGTGTAATTTTCGGTATTTGTATTGCGTAGGGCCTATTGAAAATACTGTTTGTAAGAATTATGTCACGGAGAAATACTTTCTTTTAAGTAATTTTGAGTAATTTTGTGATTTTTTATTCTTGTAAGTAATTTTGAATGAATTTTAAGCTTAATTCCTCAACACTCCTTTATTCCTATGGATGATTTTGAAAGCGCTCAAGCCATGGCCAATTATTTGATTGCACTGATGTCTAATAAAACAGCTTATTTGGAATATTTTAAATGGCGTCGCGATGGTTGGGTTCGAGCGTACCAGAACACTGGATACAGGTTTGCATTTGATTTTACATCATCAGAGTCATTATTGGACTTATGTGTATCAATTTTAATACACATTAAGTTTTATTAACAGTTTTAGGATGGGTATAATCAATCGAAGTCTAATACTTTACGAAATTGGTAGTGCTTTCAGATTTCATTTCTGCAAGTTATGTGAGGCATTACTAGAGGAGCGACCAACAAAAATATATGAAGATGTGGAAGAATGGTTCCATGGGACTTCAGAATGTGAAGGATCTGAATTTGCTGAAGGTTGGAAGGAAGAGTAATTGTTAGTAGTATAAAGATGAAAATGTATAGATTTATAGCATTTAAATTGTTTGATTTCAATTTCATTTCTGTTCCTGAAATATGCTGCAATTTTTTCAAAACATCTTTCAAATTTTTCCAAACACTGATTTGTACTGTTGCATATTTTTATTTAGTGCATATTTGTTCTATGTTATAGTGTTTAAAACAACCTCTTGCGCCATCTGTACGTTTGCCTTATATTTATTTTGCCCTTTGTCTTTGTTGTTATTATTATTCGTAAATCATGCGTAAATCTGTTTTCTTCATTTACTGCATATATTTCTACAGCACATAACTGTAATTCCTGTTGTAATTTCTACTAAAAAATTTTTTTTCAAAAAAAATAAAAAATGCAAAAATAAATTTTTGCATTTTCAAACATCTAATTTATTGATAGCTTTCTCCAAGACATTGCATTTGCTTTTGCTCTTTTCCTTTATTTGTTATGCTCATCTTATTTTGTTTAATTTTATCTTCTTTTTCTATCATAAAGCCACTTTTTTAACATTACAATATCATATGCATTTTATCATAATAGTTCTTTGTGAAACATTTGCTCATATAGTGCACTATATTGCTCAGGCCCGTTTCTGTACCTTTAATATTTCTTTGATTCATTTTTACAATTCCCGATTTCGAAGGCTGACTGTTCATTGTTAGCACTCAAGCTGTTTTATTACATTCATTCATGCACTTTTTCCATGTGGATTTACGTATTTTTTAAATCGTTTTTGCTTTTTAAGTTGTTATTTAATTTTCCCATATTGGAACGTGTTTGTTTTTCCTTCCGTTTTTATTTTGAAATTGTGACCGAAAGTTTTGTTTGAATTGTGCATTAAATTTTCACTTGTCACAAAATAGAGTCAAATGATACCAATCATTCAGATATTTAGACGAGCAGCTGATAAATGATATCATTGTTGCGAAATTGTTTCAAATAAATTTTAACTAATGGCAAATGTTATACAGTTCATGCATCAATCCGATGACTATGTCTTACATTTTCATTCTGTGGATTCTTCATATCACCACGACTAATAAGTTGTTAATCCAAAAATGATAAAAAGCCTCCATATGAACTGATGACATATTACGTATGTTCTGCTAGTTTTCCCTTTTTTTTGTCTTATCCTTTTCAGCAATCTTGAAATCTAGTGTTAGGACTTAAAGAACTCAATGCTTCAACCGCAATGTCTCTTGCTTTTACGGAATGTGTCGTTCTTAGTGCTCGAATTTAGAGAGTTCAATACTTCAACCGTAATGTTACAGTCGAAAGTTTTGAGTTAATTTAGTGATAAAAGAGAGTATTGCTCAAAGAATTTAAATATAGTTTCATTCAGAATTATCTTCTCATTTCTTTTCTTCCACTTCTTACTAGAAAAGATTTAAAAACTTTGACTAAAATAAATCCCTTCTTTTCTAAAATCTTTTTCAAATTACTAAGGTGATTTATGCAATTTTTAAAAGGATAATAAATTTCACACCTTATCTAGATGTCTTAGCTCTTATTCATCTATTATCATTTACTGCTTTAGTGCTTATATCTTACTGAATTGCTAATTGATAAATCCACATATTACTCCTTTAATCACTCATATGATGCAAAACGCTGGCATGATAGCAAGTACGAAATCTTCAGTGGTTTCTATAGCTTGCATGTATCATCCGAAATAAACAGTCGAAATTTGTTCATATATCTAGCGATCGGATTGGTTACAACTGTTGCATAAAAGTTATCATCTTCCCTCTCGGAATTTTCGAAAAAATGACCTTTATGTAATTTTCAGCTAAATTTTCTTGAACGACTTCGTGAATTCCGATAGATGGATGACATGTCTCTTTATTTACAAATTATGTTTAATGTGTTTCAGTGATAAAGCATAAGGAACATAACTCAATTAATTGTATCTCAAGGTGACACGATATTTTTATCAAGTTTTTGCTGTTGATAGTGTTAGATAGGCCAACCGTTCAACATTGCTTTTCTTAACCACTTGAATTTATCATAAACGAAATATAGGAATCAGGCCAAAGAATGATATGATAGCATATTTTTAGCTAATTCAATCATCCGGATTGTTAAGAATGAAGTTTGTTTGCTATTTTTACATGGAGAAATCATGAAAAAAATCACAGAAACAAATCAACTGAACTTCAACAGTGAAGAAAAGATAACTATCAGTGGTAGTTATTAAAATTACGAAAACTACATGCATTCCGATTTATTCCTCAATTCTTCTTCATTCCACTTCAGTTCTTTGCTGTCATATGAATTACCAACCGTCATGCATTTATATTTTGCGTCAAGAAACAACAAAAGGCTGTCATTTGACATAAGGAAACCAAACTAACTTATTAAAAACGCTTAGATTCAACGTGAAGCATGAAATCTTACTTCTCAAAAGACTGTTTAAACAGTTTTCAAAAACCTTGAAAATCCTGAATGGTTAGTTTAAGATCACAGAAATCATAAACAAAAAACACTCCAGTCAGTATTCCATGCTATCCAGGTATAAATAAAATCATCTCACAATTACGAATTTCGCAAACAATCGAGAATATTTTAACTATCAAGAAACTGCGATTTATATTGTTTATCGCAACAAAGAAACCTTTGACATTGCTCTTATAACAATTACAAGTTTATCATCATAAATTCATTTAGAAACTGATTAAAACAATTGACAGAAAAACAATAGTAGACAGAAAACTGCTGTCTTATAGCATCAACAAGAAAATAATTATGTGAAAGATCAATTTTTTCATAACACTTCTCATCAGTCAAATGTTAAAGATAGGGAAAAAGAATTCCGTTGCCTAAATCATACAATAACTTTTGCTTTCCGATCACTTCCTATCATTACTGTTGCAATGCTAAAGTTTTTCATAATTCCGATTAGATTCAGATATGCTGCTTTTGGCATCTCTAGAAAATATTGATTCAAAACCACGTTGTATTTTTCAAAAAAATATTCTCTGTGAATACTGTAATTAAGAGATTATAAATAAAATCAATTCAAAAAAGAAATGCAATTCAAAAAAATAAGCTCAACAGGCGTGAACGCAACAAGCACTGACCTATACACAAAGAAGCAAAATGCAATATGTATAAAACAGTTCAATAAACTTAAGGCATTTAATAGGATTTCCAATAAAATATGTCACCATGTGCATGCAATGAGTTCTATTACTTATCACAAAAAAATGCGCATATCACCGATTAAACCAGGAATATGAAAGCTAAAAAATACTACTTCAAACAAAAATATGAGAAAGAAATATTTATACTGTCAATCGGAATTGTAATTTTGTTCTCAAAAAACAATTTCTCTATTTAATTTTTCGGAAACTTGAGATTTTTCTTCCCAATCCAAAAACACTTGAAAATTTAAATGGATATAACTTTACCAGAGGAAATCAATTACAGTTCTAAAGATGCCTACTAGGAATACATCTCCAAGAATTCTTCAAATGAAGTTTATGAAAATTTCATTTCTATAATGAAAATTATTTTAATTCTGGTGGTGGATTGTATATTGTTTTCTCCTTGAAATACACCTCTTCATGTTCTTTATCACATATCAATAACAGTGATGCGCCAAATGCAAACAATGTTGCACCCCAGGCAATACCGTATGACCAATCGAATTCCCAATTTCGATAACCGAAATTCTTCATCTCAACGTAAAAACATACGGGAAACACGATTAAAGATATGAGTTCTAGGAATACTGAAATGAGACAATGAATAGTTAACAAATTGCAGAAAACACATGAAAACTTCTAAAATCATCTAATTTAAGAGAGAAGTTTCGTTGTTTTCCACTATCAGAAGAAATAAAATGTTAATATTTTGGTGTGTCAAAATTTCCCTTTTTATTTGCATTTTGAAACATTTGATAAAATTGATTAATAATGTTGATAAAAATTATCCAATAAGTGATAAACCTAAGCTAACAATGTATATAAAATAATTACTTGATAGAGAAACATCAAACCCACCTCCTAATAAAGAAAGATAAGTGGCAAATTTATAGAAAACATATTTTCTATGCAAATCTTGTGCTCGTAAACCGAATAGATTGAGGAAGAACGCAAAAAATGTTAACACTGCTGCGGTAATCAAAAATGCTGCCACCAGTTTGATATATGCTGAAATAGAGTTAAGTTAAAACATTGGAGAATAAAAAGAAAATCAATTTTATAAATTTTGATAAATTACTATTTGATATCTAGAAAAGTTTCATACTGCCTCTTTTGTTTGAGTTTTAAGATAGTAGCAATTAATAATCTAATAGTTCGCGAGATGAAATTCATTAATTATTCAACTCAAAGAACCATTCAAATAATACGACCAATAAATAGAGTAACTTTCTGGAAAAAAATGCAACCTATCTACAAATTTTTTATATAATCAAAAGTATACTTCAACTTCAAGTAATGTAATTGCTTAAATATTTTACCTAAAAATTTGATTGAATTTGTAATGGATTCCATTACCCAATTTTTCACATGACTCGAACAAAAATGGAAAATATTTCGAGAATTACATTTAGATTACATCAGATAACATCCTAGTAGTGACGAAGCAAAGTAAAACAGTCAAGTGTGAAGCAATTTCAAAATTTTGACGAAGATATTGTATATGAAGAGTAATTTCAAAAAAAAACTGAAGGAATAGAACATATGAGTAAGAAGTATCGATCGTTTTCAATCCTGATGAAAAATATACGTATCCATGTCACAGAATAAACAATGCGATAAATAAAAAATGAAAAAGAAGAAACGGAAACTTGCCTGGTGATGTTGGCCGTTGGCATGTATAAGCCATAAAGCAAGAATGAAAGATTTTATGAAATAATAGAAAATTGCTACTATTTGTATCCATTTTTGCGTACTGTTCAAGTAATAACATTTATGATAGAATCGTTCCCAAATTTGACTTACGCCAAAATTTCCTTCCCTTTCAAATATCCCAAAATTCTCGGATAAACTAAAACTGCCCAAATGAAATGATTATAAATAGATAGTATAATGCGAGTAATCTTATCCAACATTATGTGCGCAAATATTGGCTCATTTTATCTAACGTTATAATAGAGAAAATTATATATTGCAATTAAGTTCTAAATGCAATAATTTAGTAACAGTGAATAATGTGCTGCTATTATCGAATTAAATCATGAAAGCGCAAAACCAGTGGCTGAACAGTTGAATCTTTAATTGAAACTATTTCTGTTCCCTAATTAATTGAGGATATAAAAATAGATGATATATTGCAATTCAATCAATCCTTAATCATCAAAAAAAAAGGAAATTACAGGAATTCATTAAGCAATTAAATTATGTAAATAAATATGAATTTTATGGCAGTATTCCAGAAATCATAGGAAAACAGCAATTACATAATATATGATTGAAAGTTCAAAAATTTGTCATCAGCAAGGATTAAAATAGCACTTACGTCGACATTCGAGTTAAACAACAAAAGGTAAGCTGGAAGGAAAAGCAAAAAAAAAAAAAAATTCCTTAAACCAGTTCTCATTAAGATATTTGTTGGAACGAGAGGAAATTTCAATTTTCAAGCAAGGATTTTAAAGTTGAAATATTTCCGAATCAATTTCTAAAAGTTCTTTATAAAAATAGAAGATAAGAATGCAGGAAATGAATAGTCTTATAATAGACGATGATTATTGATATTTTACAAAGAAGGAAACAAATTAAAAATTGATGATTCAAATGAGGTAAAAAGCACCAATAATTATCGATACTTACGCATCACAGATAATTTTATCAGATCTTATTGATCAGCGATGACAATGTCATCCCCTCATCCTTTCATTTCGATCAGTGAGACCTATCAAATCTTGCTCTGATAGCTTCCCAATCCCTTCCTAAGAAAAAAAAAATCTAATTGCACAAAAATATACGAACAGAATTAGCTGTCTCAAAATAACAGAGGATTTTGTTTAGCTATTGGCATTGATCCAAAAATTCCCATTTTTTTATTACCATATACGACAGATCTCTTATGTTTCCTTTCTCACAACAACAGTAGTTATAGGAGGAAACAAAAGACGGTAGAGGTTATTGGGATCATTTTTAAAATAATCGACAACATATTATCATCCTATGATAGCTCATGATAACTTGCTTTACGATGACTTCATTTATTTAATTGTTTAAATGAATAAAGTTGGAAATAGCTTAGGAAGAGAGATGTTCTTGAATTGTTACATGTGAACATTAATAACAAATGAGCATAGCAAAAGAAGAAGGAATTGTTTGAGGATAGGAATGTGTGCATGAAAATGGTATGAGTCCATCTATCTATCTATCTATCCCTAGTACGCCTCGCATCCATCGTTTCTATGGGTTAAAAACCAACACACACTATCATCCCCATTTCTTCAACATTTGCACATGTTATAGATAGGAACATCTTGTCCATTCAAATACGTATTACGCATACCATACAACGCCAGTCTTTTCATCCAACGTAAGTACTTCTGAATATTTGTGATATAATTTTCAATTTCATCTTATTTCTAAATTCATGAACAAAGTAAGGTATCCATTTGTAATAACTATCAATGGCGGATAGCGTAAATGGAATGATAAACGTTGATGACATTCTCAATTATAAAAGGCAGGTATAAATCATTCTGTCACAATGCAACTCTAAAATTGATTGTCTTTCTGCAATACATAGTTTTGATGAAAAAAAAATAGAAACATTGTCTATTGGTAAAATGCCATCTGAACAAATAAGCGAACGGTAGTTCGTGAGACACGTGAGACAGAAATAATGCTGAGAGTAAAATTTCAAGTTTTCAGATCAATTATAATGAGCAAAGTAGAGAAGTGACGATAGATTATAGCAATCAATTAACACAATTAAAAGTATAAGGTAAACCTTAATTACACTACCTATATATTCTAATTAACTTCAAAGAGTTACATAAAAGGTTAGCATACTGATTCCACAATAATTTCTATCAGTTACATAAAAACTAAAAAAATTAACGCTTTAATATAATGCTTTAGGAGACAAGAGATAGTATTAAAGCGCAATTGCCAGCTGTTTGGAAGTTTTTCCAATGGAATTTTTTTCCACTTTTCCAAAATGAAATATCATTTTTATTTTTGATAGAAATGAAATAGAAGATTTGTACCAGCATGTCGATGTATTTTTTGACACTTTCCAGGCGGTGGACCACCGGCTATTGTTGACTGCGTTTGATCAGATGCTGTACATTCGAGCCATAAACCTGTTCGAAAGCCACCTGATCGAAGCCACCATGTCGTCGATAAACACAATATCAGAAGAATGAATGCAATCAAGAGACACACCAAAGCTATTACCTGAAGTTGATATTTTCAAAAGCAGTGCCTATATCTCATAATATTTGCATCGCAAAAATTTGGCAGATTTTTTTATTCATGAAATGAACTTATCAGTCCATAAATGTATTATTAGCGGAATCGATATCACTTCTCTCTCCCATCTTCCCACCTCCTATTGAAAGATTACTACATTTTGAGTGCTGGCTATAAAAGCTATCAATTGCAGAAAATGAATGCTACTACTAGTAGTCTCTTTAAAAGTATGAATTATAAATTTCATATATCAAATCGTGCACATTTCCATCCGCATGATCCGTTTGTGTTGACAGGAAATGAAATCAATTGCCGGTCTAATTCGAAACCTGAATCGACAATACCATTCTATTGCGAAGCCTCATGCATTTTTTTATGTCAAGCAATCATGTGTCTGAGAGATCACTGTTAAGAATAATTCTAATAATAAAAAATGAAATAAGGATCAACCTTGAGAGGTCTCACTACAGTAACTGTTTCAATTGTAGTTGCTTGTACTGCCATACAAATTCGCTCAATTACTCTGCAAATAAAATTATTGCAAAAATATTCTCTAAATGCTCTAGATATATGTTATCACCTATCGATCTGAGTGCCGCCAATAGGACTGCACCAGAATCTCTCAGAAGGAGCAGAAGAAGAATTCAGTCGGACATTTCAAAATCGGAAAATTTCCGTAAAGAAAAAAAACCAACGTAATCAAAAAGAAATTGTTATTTAAACAAACAATGAATCATTAAGCAATGTAAACGAAACGAATCTACAAATATCCCAAAAGAAAGTAAAAAATATATTCAAACAGAAATTAAATAAATCCTTAGAAAAGCATTCCAGGTGAATGAATGTTCTAACATTCAATTACGGAATGGATGATAACAATTACGACAACTACTTTTATCACCAATTAATAGGTGAACCTTTGTTATGTATGAAAACACTTCGAAGTAAATTGTAATAATCGTTTCTTAAAACCAAAGTTGTTAAATTAAAACTTTCGGATATTACAAACGGAATTCTTTTATATTATTTTCAGATGAATGATACTATTATTATCAGAAATTTTAATAATTAATTCTCCCAAACACTCTCATTCTTACTGCTCCCTTTAAGATTATTCTCCATAGAAAAAATGAAAAATTAAAAGAAAGCAATATGCTCCACTGAGTAATAAGCTTATTTTAGCCATCTATTACTCTCTTTCCATTTTCTCCTAACATTTTGGCTCTTATTTAATTAATAAATGAACGGATAAGCAACAATAGATCGGCCCAAATCGCCTAATAAGCAATCCGAAAACGTCCTGTAATCATTAGAAGCCAGATTTCAGCAATTCTCTCATTACCATGAAAATGTGATCTAAATTTGAGGTGTAATAAGATGTTTCTAATTCACAAACATACTTTGATAATGTAAAGTTTCACAGAAAGTTCATTGAATTTCGAATAATCATACGAGCATATCAAGAATTGGCGATACGGTAAGAAAAACATCGAATAACAAATATTTCATTCGATTGGTAGGAAGGGAAAAATAAACTTGGAACATAAAGTTAAACTTGTGGACACAAATCGTTTGAAATACACTTATCAGTTGCAATCTTTCTTCTGCGATTAAACAATCAACACTTTCATAACACTGAACTAATTAATTAGATAAAGCAATTTAAAAAAAGAAGAGAAATAATTAACATTCTCTGGATGGATAAGTAGGAAAAAATAAATAAAGGACGAGAACCTTTAAGGAGATTAATTCATTAATATAAACTATTTTATACTGAATGCTGCAGAACAAAGTTATTGTAAAATGATCTTATCTTCCTTCATCAAACGAAATTTACACCACTGAGAGGATCATGTAAGATAGATAAGTAACTGACCATAAACAAATCAACTGACCAGAAACATCTACGAATAACAAAAGATATGAAAGAGAGGATAGAAAGAAATGCAAAGTGTTATCTTACCTTTACTGCAATTCATATGTATAATAAATAATAAATATAATAAATAATAATATAATAAATAATCATTCTGATAATGAAATTACCAACAAACTGTTAAGACTTATCATTAAAAGATTGAGCATTCCATAATCAGCATAGCAACATCGATTGATTACTGTTAACCATTATTTATATTCTAAATCTCAAATATATTCTTTACGATAAGTTGTTTGCAAACAATACTAATTTACAATAATGAAATTTAAAAGAAAGCGCCTCCGAAATGATATGATAAAATAAAATTTTGCATATGATTCCCTAAGAAATTCATCAAACAATATGAGAAAAAGTTTTATAAATCACAGAAACTGTTTTTTATGATAGCATGATTCAACATCATTTCACATGTCAACAGTATTTTTGGATCGAGGAAAAGCAGAAGGAGAAGTTCAGGAGATGATGCTTCATAGAAAACATTCCTTGTACTTCAGTACCTTACTCTTCATTTCCTTTGCAACACACAAAATTATATGTTATCAATCGTATCAACAAATGTACTCTAATCCTCGACAGAGAGAGAGAGAGAGCATCTATCTGATAAATATGTAGACTTAGGTGATAAATAAGAAAGAAAATGAAATTTAGCATTGATAAGATCCATTTCACGATATATTGGTAGGATTATGAAGTGGACTTAAAAAAGATTACTCATTCCTACTATTCTTTAAAAATTTGGAAATTGAAATAACTTTTTTTTTTGGGATAGCTTAAACTAATATTTATCAAAAATTCTCAGACATATTTGACTGATAACCACATCAATATGCAATATACCAAATGTTTAGCCGATACTTTATTTAGCCGATACCAAATTTAGCCGATACTGTTATTAGACAAGAAGAAAGAAAATCAAATTCTATTTATAATCATATTTAAGAATTTAAAATTCATGAAATAATTGATCGAACATTTCCTACCATTCTATTTCTTGCATTATTTCATTTCAAAAATAATGCAAGAAACAACAATATGATGGATTGTTTTATTGCAATAATGAAAGTATAGGTAGAACAAATTTCATGTGGCAATTTATCTTACGCACAGCTGCTTCGTTTAATGAACAACATAAGAAAGTAAGCCAAAGCTAAATTTTGTTTTCAACTTCTCCTGATTTACTACATCAATTGCTGTCGTTTGATTTATATTTGTAGTAGCTATCTCTCAGCATTTGGCATTGTTCTGCGATACATATATAATATATATATCATTTCATTGATCTAGGCTATTTGTTTTCTTTAAATAAAGATGCGTTCTATTCTCGCTACCAAAAACATATATAATAGTACACTGTCCTTCGTTATCCATATTACTCCCCAAGGAGTGACATTTTCCTATCTCCGTTTCATGATCGCTACACTTATCGATCTTTAGCTTCATACAAAGGATAGCTTTCACCTTACTACACAAACAAATATCGTTAAATTAAAAAAGTAGTAATCAAAAAAGGTGTGAAATTTGCCGAATTTTAATTCTCAATTAATCTTACTTGAAATTTTGTAAGTTTTTAGTGGCAATATTTGTTAAGTGACCAGTCCCTCATTAAACTTCCCTATCGTGAAAGTCAATACAATGATATCCATCATTTCTATATCAAAAGTTTTTCTCTGTCCGATAATTCATTTCTAAAGGATACGTTGAAATTTTTGAAAAGTAAAATAAATTTTTAACTTATAATAACTAAAGGATGAAAATAAAAAAAGAGAGGATAAAACTGTTCGAATGTATGGTGCGATCGATTGAAATAAATCAATTTAGAGGTGACATGTCATGAATAGCAACGATAATAGGCTCAGAAACGATATGCTCAGGTGAAGAAACAGAATGTATGCAAAGATGCAAACCGATACAAAGAACTTGCAGAACTTGTAGTCACGCAAACACACACAAACACACACACACACACACTTTATATATATATATATAGTTCGTATCCTCGGAAACAACTGAATTGCTTTGCTTTGTAGGAAGCCCTTTCTATTCTCTTACGAAGATTGATGATATCAAAGATAAAGAAATTTAACATTTTCCATATGATCTTTCAGACAATTAAAAAATCATTAATCAACTTGCAGAGGAACAATTATCATAAATTTATTTGTCTTCATCAATCTAAACATTTTACAATCAGCTTTTTCTGGAAGCCATTGAACAATCATTTATAATTTCGCTTTCATTGATAGCAAAGACACATGCATACACACTGATATGATAAGATAATGATAGAGATTTTCGAGTATTTGGAAAATCAAGAAATTTAAATATCTTCAAATAATTATTAGTGAAAGTGAAAGATTATTTGATATTTTACAAATTTAAAGCAAAGCGGAGAGTTAATGAAGCTGAATGTTTCAGCTAATTATCACATCCGTTAATTCGAAACAGCAAATGGTATATGAGTTTCGAATCCTTTCCTACATTACATTTCTCTTTACAATGCCAAATAATTTTAAATGACAGAGAATCTCAGATTCCTCATCACTTGCTTGATCTATTTATAATGTTTAATTTGCACTGTTAACAGCGTATGCATTATAATAAAGCACTACTTACTGTATCCAATGATACTTAGATTTCTAATCATATCATGATATCATGTGAATGAACAAAAGTATCGGGTCGAAATGGCTTTTAACGAACAAGACTACTTACTAATAGTTTTAGGGAACAGTTGAATGTTTCGTAAGAAGAAATTAGTCGTAGAAAATGATCAAAGCTTCATAAGGAGATAAAGATGGACAAGAATATTGAAAGGACATTCATGCTGCAAAAGCCATTGAGTTAGAGTGCTATTTAGCATTGTTACATATTTCTATGTGCGCAATGATTTAATAGAAAGTTTAACACTGGGGCAATCTGATGGAAAATGCAGAAGTGGCTGAATGACATATATGTGGGAAGAGGTGACATCTCAGAATGTCAATACAGATATCGTCGAGGATGCATGAATGCATACGCTTTCACAATGAGGATTTCTTCAAGTGTATCAAGAAATGTTTAAATTAAGAATACAAATTGGACAATTGAGGAGGAATGCATGAAATAGTGGCCAAGGTTAGCCATATAAAAAGAAATTATATGGTGCATCGCCGTCCATGCTATTCATCCTCTTCTTCTTCCACAAAGCACATCATCATCAGCAGTTTGTTACTGGATAATGCTGTTATTACAGCAGCAGTACATCTACTGCCAATTATAAAACGCTAATTAAATATTCAGAAAAAAATGTTCAGATAAGCGGAATGGATGATTCTTGCTCAATCTTAACATTGATTCAGACATAAAAAAAGGATATAGAAATAAAAGCCTTGCTCTACTTCAAACGGTAAGTTCGGTTACATAACACTTAATTATACCTGAGTAAAGGCTAAGTAGAAAAAGTTGAGTAAAATTATTATGGAAAAACGATCGGATCCAGAAGTTTTCCCATCATTATTGGTATAAGAAGTTAGAGAATTGAAAGTGTGAAAAAAAATTGTAATTTCATTTTATATGAGAAATAAGAACACTTACGATGAGTGATAAGAATGGATGCAATTAAAAATCCAATTTAATTCAATATTGAAATTTAATTTAACCCAATTTAATTTGATACAATAAAAACGTTCATAGAAACACTTCGAATACTATCTACAATTCATACGATAAACCATTCTTGCCACTTGAAACTTTTCAATTCTTTTTTACCTGTTCTTTTTTGTCTAATCCATAAAATATAGCCTTAACTGGGTAACATTTCAATGATAAAAGCTATAATTATATAAAAATAATTGTTGTGTAATTTCTGTCTACAATCGTATCATTATTCAATCAATCATTGTCAATAAATGTTTCGAGGAAAATAGAATAAAATTGAAGGACATCTAGTTTTTTCGTTGATCAAAATTTTATACAATATCAGCAGCCTTTGAATTCTATATAAAACTATATTTATCTTATAACATTTCGCTGAATTTCAACTGACAAAAGTGGCAAATAAGATCATAAAAGAAGTACAAGTAATGAGTAATTAAATTTCAAATCCTTGTCAAGCATTTTTTTAAATGTTTCCTAGGTAGAAAGAGAGAGGATGATTTGAAATTCGAAAAAAATTTAAGATCGAAATTTCTAGAAATAATCGCACTATTAAAATACCATATCGATGAACAATGGTTGGAAGACAATCTTTCCAGCCTTTTTTATTTCTCTGTTGAAGTTTATAATTAAAGACGTCGTGATATAAATTCACGTAAAGAATTTTTGAATGAAAGAACGCTTGTGAGCATGATAGCTGTAGAATGTTACTAAGAGCAGTAGATCTAATTAATTAAGAAGTACTCAAGATCTACAATGAAAGATTAACTACTAATTAATGAAATGACTATGGAGAAATAGAAAAAACGGAAGATGAATTTGTTTCTATGAATTTGTTTCTATGGATTGATTAAAAGGAAACATAAAATTTCACACGAAACGTAGGGTCCACGGCAACATCAGAATGTCAGTCATACCTTTAATGTCAGCTCTGCGTTAAAATCAGGTCATTACATATATTGAAATACTACTCGTTATATAAGCAATGTAGGCAACGTGAAATGGAATTTGACAAGCTCTTTACAACTCTTTTCTACCTGATTCGTAACAAACTGTTATAATGGAAAAGTCCGACAGAGACATCTATACATTAAGTTCCTTAATTATAAATTGATTGTTCGAGATAATAGACATTATCTTCCTGTAACTTTATGCCTAAAACAATCAATCAAGACAAAAACGGCTCAAATTAAATTTAGAAAAATAGAACATACATAGATAGAGACATTCATAAATGAACATCGTAAGTGTTTAGTGAAGATGAGAATTCTAATTCCGAAGTGTACACTGCAATAAGAGGACAGTTTGTTTATTCATCGATCTATGTATGTATGTGTATATGTGTGAGTGTTTGGATGTGAATGTGTCGATGACTCTGAATGTGTATCTATGTATATTTGGTGTGTAAGAAGTTTTGGCTAAGTGCCTATGGTTGTTTATTTACAATGGAGTTTGATTGTTAACAACATGATCTGTCCCTTGTCCTCTATTCTTCTGTTAACATCCATAAATTTAGCTCTTTTAGTTGGTAGAGACCTAAAATGCGAAATAACTTTCTTATTTCTATACGTGCCTATATGTGCCTATTGATGCAATACGAAGTTGTAATCCGTTGCTCATAACTTATCGCTTTCTTATGGTCACAGTTTAGCACGCGGTCTCATTCCACTTTTGTTAAAACGTCAATGTTTCATTATAAATGACACCTTTTTTCGGATCTCTTCTCTATTTCTGTTCCTTTTATCATTAGAATTTCTGTAGTCGTATTTCATACACTTCCTCCATAACATCCTGCTCTCGTTTTTCTAATGAAATTCTTAGGCTTGCGGGAGAATCTAACTGCCCACGTTTCCTCACTCAAATCCATCACAACTCCCAATCCGACTGACATTTTACCTCTCCTCCAAAACATCCGTGAACTTCGAGAATAAGTAACTCTACAAGATTGCTTGTTTCATTACCGTTGCATGCGTTTTTGTCATGAAAACGAATCTATTGGTAGCGGCAGTTTGATCTCTAGTTGCGGTCAGTGGAGAAGGTAATGGGGTTTGTGGTGCGATGGTATTATGCATTCATGTAAATTTGGCATGGAATAACTACTGGAAAAACTTTTGGTAACTCCTACTTAGAGTAGGGAGAAATTAAATGTTTGATCAAATTTTTTTGTAGAGATTGGTTAATTGAAGTAATAATGGGAACAATAAGCAAAGCAATATTCAATCGAGATATTGCGGAACTTGTTGAGAAAACGGCAAATTTAGATCTCAGGTACCGGTGGCAGTTTAATGATGTAAGTATCATTTTTCATCAGCAATTTTTAAAATTGTTAATCAAAGTTTGCTACACTGGTTTTTATCACTGAACAATGTTTTTCTGTTGCACAGATTAAAGGGTTTCTTTTCAACATTATTCGAAAAGTCATTTCAACAAAAAGTTATGATCATGGAAGGAGAGAAATTTTGAGAGTATATCTTTTCTTTTGTTCATAAAATATTATTTGACTATAATAGATAAAGAAATGGATTAAATAAAATATTGCTTTCGTGATCTGTAGGGAATATTAATTGAAAATTGTTTTATTTCTGTTCAGAAAAAAGATTTGTTTAATTTCAGTATAGAAATGGGCAATTTTTATCAAACAGTTCGGTATTGGAGTTGAATGGTGAAACAGTTTTACGCACGTTTCATATTACTTATAGTGAAAGCTATGAAGTTCCCATATTGTGGTTTATTTTCAGCCGGCAAAGTTCTTTTTTATTCTTTATTTTATATTAGTGCCTCTATTTGAAAGATAAATGATGTCTACACTCTAATTCTTAAGAGTTAGTACAGTACATATTTCCAAAGTCAATTTAATACGTAGAACAAGAAAAATTCACATTGACATTAGATCATTGGTCAGCCGTACATGGATTTTACTCTTTAAATTATGCGTTAAAGTAACGAGTGAACGATTTCACAAATATTGCACATCGCTTATAGTGGTTTTGAAGTACATTTTTCAAAATATAAATACAAAATTTTGCTTTATTTGTGTTTTCAAAAGCTTACAAAAAATATTAGTTTCAGTTTGCATAAGATAGATATGCATATAAAGTTTGTGTAATAAAAGTAATGATTTATTGCAGCCGGTGCTTTATTAAGCATAGAGGAAATTTTGAAACTGATGCCTGCTGATAAACAGAAAGCAATATTGGCAGATTGTTTAACTTCAATATCTCAGCGCGAGCATCCTATCTTCAATCTTCTTTTCTACCACTTTCATCCCTGTAGAACAGCAGATCTTATGAAGACTATTCGCTATGATAACTATGTTATTAGGTAAATTGTTTTCATTTGCTTCTTTGCGTGAGAAAATTTATTTCAAGCGAAGATAATAAGGAACCTCTGTTACTTATCAAGTCCTTTCAAGTATTTAAAGTTGCAAATTTTCGTAAAATGTTTTTTATCAATGTAAGAAAAAATAATGGAGCTTTCATATAACGTTTCTAAAAAAAGTAGAAAAAGATTTAGAGAAGTAGAAATATCTTAATCTATAAGAGTTTTTGATTTTGATGATTTTCTGATTTCTTTGATTGATCGTGACTTTTCCAGCTGGCTATCAATTTTTGGCTCACTTTTGCATTTACTGCCATTACCAAATGAAATATTTGTAAAAAATGACTTCGCTGTAAATAACAAATGTTGGAGTAAATAACAACCGTGGATGTTTAGGATTATTGATTCTGTTTCGGATTATTATTGCTTGATAGTATTTTATTAATAAAAAAGAATAATCTTAAAACTAAAACATTTGCTGGTAGTAGTTTTTGCATTTATCTTGTTCAGTTTAATGGCGATATTTTTGTCACCTTTGTTGAATAAGAAATTGAATAAGAAGAAAGAAAAAGTAATGCATTTATTTGAGCTTTATGTTTATGTTCAATTAAATTTTATTATGCACATCCATTATTTTTTTGTTTCAATTGAAAACTTTCAAACTTGTATAGTTCATTCATTTTACTTATTTGAAATACTTTCATGTATGGATGGTACAGCACAAGATATTTTATGTGCATTACTAAATTGTCAATTTAGTTGAATTCAAAGCTTTCTAAGTTGGAAATTTATCCAGTTCTTGCCGTGGGAGGTCACATCTTTTGTTTCTGTAATGTTTCTGCAAAAATATCTCTTTAATTTGTTCAATGAAATTTATTTGCTGGAATTGTAGTTTCGCATATTAAATTTTGATATTTCGCATCAATCTTTTTCAAATCTAGAAATGAGAGGATCTTCAAGTCTCTTCATAATTTCAGCAAAAGAAAAAATATACACTTGAAGATAAATGGAATTGTTTTATGTTTCGAAATATCGAAATTCTGGTTTACAAATCGTGAGCAAATGAATGTATTGATGAAACAATAAAAAGATATGAAAGAGAGCAAATATTCATTGTTACATAAAATTTTTCAGCCTTTTCAGATTTAGTGATCTGATGAATAAATTCCGAACCATATTTCAACTTCATAGCAACTTCATTCCAATGTGATTTGTAAAATTTTGATAGTTCCTGGTAGAGCTCGGTAGTTTAGGATTTTAATACTGCTGAATGAGGAATATGAATTTAAAAGATGATGGGAGATTTAGATTTCTGGATGCATTGTCTTTTTCGAAGTACTTAATTTCACGATAATTTTGCATTACGCATCTTTCGTTGGCAGACCCGTCTCTCATGACAGTATAGTGAACTTTAAACTTCAAGATGTCCATTCCTCAGATATTTAGTCAGCCTTATTTGAAAGGTATTTCAGTATTTCGCTCTTTTGAGTACTTTGATATTTGAGATTTCCGCTTGCTGAGGTTTGTTTTGTACTTGATTACATAATCAAAAACTTTATTGAAAGCCTGCATAATTTACTTTGGTTGAAATTTCTGCGAATCACAGATCAACATTCCTCGAATAGCGAAATTTCGTCAGATTTGGTACAAACGAAGTAAGCGCTATTACATTCATTTCTGCTTAATTCTAACTTTAACAAGTTCTGAAGCAACAAGAAAATGAATTAAATTTAAAGTACTCATTGTTGGAGAAGGAAACTAATGGTACGACCCATACGATATCATAGAAATATGACTAATCGAAATATGACTATATGACTAAGGATGACTAATCGATTAGCTATTTGCCTTTCAGAGCGATAGTATGGAATAGAAATCGCCGATTACACCTTCATTTGCCATTTTGCTTTTTTTCCAAAGCTAAGATCGATTGACAATGATTCAACATGTTGTTACGGCCATTTACATCGCTGATGTTCCTTTCTTGTATTTTCATTTCATATGCACAATATCAATAAGCTTATTTCCTTTTCTTTCAAAAAACATTAAAGTAATGGTTGTAGCTTTTATAATTCTAATAATTTGAAAGGTCAGATGAATCAAAATAATACGTAACTTCGAAACGATCAGTTTCGGATTCAACTCAACGCTGTTGGAATACCGTTGACCTGAATCTCATGCATAAGATAACTTTATAGTAATTCCTTTCAGTTAATTCTGAAAAATAAAAACCAAGCTATATTTAGAAAACAGAAGAGCGACGCATAAGATGATTTTTCAGCAAATGATGCAATTCCTTTCAATCCTATCGAAAAGTTGGATCTTCAGATTTTGCTCAAGAGTAATCGATAATGCATCACTTGATTGATCACTTTATAGATAATGAACAAATAAAATACAATATCTATTAAAGTCATATCTAAATAATACTTAACATAGCCAGTGTTTTTCATCTTAGATATTATTAACATGTGAAGAACAACGAAAGGCATTCGCTCATTTCTTGAAAAGTTTCAATAAAATTATTGCAATGTATTCAAAGTCATTGTATGAATTATCTATCCATAGTACAGTGAAAAACAAGGCTTGTTTCAATTGTTTGATAATAGCAAATAACAACTGTCTTTAATAATTGATTTAAGGAACCTTAATATAAATGAAAAAACATCGAGATTATAAAAAATAAATACTCGTATAAATAACATAATTATTATGCTAAATTTATCAATGCTATAAACTGAGGCTAATATTTCGAGGAAGAGGAGAAAATGCAAAGAATACATGTGAATAATTCATAACATATAAGTTTTTAAAAACATTAACCGATCAAAAACCGATAGACTCAATTATTCGATCAAAGTTCAATGCATAAATGACTCAAAGAATGAATTGCAAATAATTCTTTTTTTTGTTAATTTAATTGTTCAGTTAAAAAGCGCAGGTAAGAGATGCGAAATAAGGTATGATATCTCTCAAACTTGTTATTAAATGATATTTGAACAAGCGGATACATATGTGATCGACGAAAATATATTATACTATTTTAAACGTATCGATAATTTAAAGCAACTGAAACATAGTAAAAATCATCACATTGGCCTTGTGATAAAGCATTCAGAAGATATGGGAAAATACAATTAGTGATCAATTTTGAAAAATCACCTAAAAAATGCTGAAATTTTGTTATTGATAATGTGGATTTTCTAACGGGCAAAAAAAAATGAAATATGCAACATATTATTTCAGCATGAATAGGAATTCATGATTTTAAAGAAAAGATACGGATAAGAGCAGTAATGATAGGTGCGTGAAGATACTAGACAAAAAACAAGAAAACTTTACTTTTCAATAACTATCACTATTCATAGAAGCATCAAAAACTATTCTGGAAAAAAAATTGAAAGTTTTGCGAATTCGCAGAAAAGCCTATGTAGATATATCTTCTATGCTCACTATTCATAGAGGCATCAAAACTATTCCGAAAAAGAAATTGAAAGTTTTGCGAATTCGCAGAAAAGCCTATGTAGATATATTTAAGAGTTATTTTCTTTTCTATGCAACAAATTAATGTAATAGAATGAATTTGAAGTATTTCGATTTAATCAAGTGATCATCTGAATTATTTCAATCTCCTCAACATAGTGAAAAGGAAAAGCGAAATTATAATATATTGATCACAAAATGATCGTATAGAACATCTTTACTAAACATTATGCTGCTCACATACATTTGTGCAGAGATTACGATGTACATCAGCAACTGGTGCAATAACTTTTCGGAATCCCGGTGCAAAATTTGGATGAATTTGAAAGAATGAATTTGGATAGAGTAATGTCCTGCTTCGATAACTAGACCGTGTAAGCAGTACTGCACATATCAAATAAGATAGCATAGCACCACTGAAAAAGTTTATCGAATTCATTCATTAGTTCTTTTAATTATTTTTGAACTTTTAATCAGTTAAACAAAGATTCTGCACAAACTAAATAAAGCTACAAAATTTAAATAGAAATGAATCGTAAACTGTCACCTGTAACTTCCACTAAATATTCAATATTCAAAAATCTCATACTTCTTTATCTTATTTACTATAGTCATCGATGTTTTTGTAAAGATACAATTAGGCTAATACGCGATAAATAAATATCATGTACCGTTGAAAAATGCCATGATAATGCAATGCATTTTATCACGATTGAATTTACAATTTATATTGATTCAGATTCTTAAAAATTAAACTGTATTGATTGTTGTGAGGAATGCTACAGTATGCACTTAATTATAGCGAAATACAAATAGAAGTAATTAATAATACCTGGTTGCCAAACAACCAATTGAGAACCATAATAATCCGCTTCGGAAGATACTATGACAAGCATTTGTGAAAATCGCACCATCAAAAATATCTGCAAAAATTTTCAAACTTAAATAAACTTCAAATTGCATAAAATCGCAAAAATATTTTTCTCTTTTAACAATACCCCCCTTTGATAATTAAATTTCATATATGATTTTCACAATACGAAGAATTGCATATGAAAAATGAATCTTGCAAAAAGTTCTGGAAATGCCAATAAATTACTCAAAATTAATTACCACTAGAAGCAAGCGGAATAGCATCCATATATCCTTTGGCACTTGTACGGCCTGCAAAATTTTTTACGACACATTCATAAACACCAACATCTTGGCGTAAGAATTGTTGAATTTGAAGTGAACCATTTGAATTCTGAATAATTCGTTTCGTTGATAAATCAACTGCTTCTCCGTTCTAAAATTTTATAAAAAAATACATAACTAAAGCTAAGTATAAGATGAAATATATAAGTGACATAATGGAAATTTGAATAATTCATGCCACCAACATTCCAAACACTTTATGGAAAGACTGTAGTAAAATTAACATGAATATGAATGTACCAAAAACCAGGTATAAGTTGGTGGTGGAACAGCTTTAGTTCTTGGGCAATGAATGGTTACGCGTTGTCCAAAGCGTGCTAGAGTTGGATGAAATGTTGGTCGAGAATTACTTGGAAATGGATTTACATAGGCAACAACAACTCGAGCAACTTCACCTTCCCGTCTGTCATCTATTCGACGACACCAATAGTCGCCTTCATCCTCTGAAATAAGTAGAAAAATTCTTCCACTTTAAAAAGTTCATCAACATTTTGTCAAACATTTTGGAGAAATCAGAAATCAGATTTTCAAAGCAAATATTTTGACATTCTGTCGGAATTGTAAAAAGAATGAATGGCTTGAGAAATTTAAAGAATAACTTGCCGAGAGATATATTTGCAATGATAAGGAAGCCAACATCCGGAATGGCTTGTTCGGTATAATATCTATAATCGTGTAACACTGCGTTTGAAGTACTGAAAGCTTTTTGTCATAAAATGATTTAAACAATAGAAATACAATCTATAACGGATTACGGTGAAGAAATTCGGTTGTGGAATTTGTACATTGGATAAATGTAAAATTCCAAAATATGAATTTTGTTTTTCAAATTTAGAATATTTCATGAGAATTTCACTGCGCAAGAAATGTTGATGTAAAAAGTACGAAGTGAATTTACAGACAAGGCTGTTTTAAAAGTTTGGAAATATGCACAAAGTTGTACTGACTTCGAAATCATCACCAAAATGGCATTATGATCTAAACTATTTACAAACATAGAGGTCAAATACGGTTTTCAAGTCTATCAAGTATTCAAATATTTAGATAGAATAGAATGAGGGATTCTTAAAATCTACAAATTTACTATTTTCCTAAAGTTAGAAAGTTGCAAGTGCAGGTGCTTAATCTTGTCGAAAAGTAACAAATATAATAAAACACAGGATTTACAAACTTTTATAATTTTTTTCTCTTAAATCATAAACAATCACCTTGAAACATTTGCAACAATTACGCCGTTATGATACCATTGTGCTTGCTTGTTAGTACCAGTAAATACCGGTTCACACATCAGTGCTGTTGTTGAATATCTGTAGTTATATTTGTGATAATTAAAAAGTTCTATCTTATCATCTAGATTTCAAACAATACAATTTAGTCCTGTGAAGAGTTAAAAACGAAAATCTTAGTCAATTAATTTATGCTGTTCGAAGTATTTTTAGATCGAGAGGATTCATAGTTCCTATCACAGCATGTTTGCATTGTATATCATACTATTATGTTCTGTCACCCCATTGGAAAAAAAGAAAAATCGACAATATTTGAAAAAGTTATTTTTGCATGAATTTGAAAGTTTCCAAAATTCTTCCCACATCTCAAGTTTTCCTATTTGTCCTCTTCTTCGCTTTTTGACCGATGTCCATTACAGGCTTAAAACCAATCAGACTGTGCACTTCGTTTGTTAAAGATCTATTGAACGGAATGGAAATTGAACAACAAAAAGACTACGCGATCTGCGTTTATAACATCACATTTCTGATTAACAAACATCTATTTCTTTTTCTTTTTCCAGGTATTCATTAATGTCGGAAACATTATTATACAGTATTACAGTTAAAATATCCCATGTAATCAAAGTTTGAAATTAGAATTCTTAACTACCAACTGGTTTATGGTACTTAACAAAAGTCAAAATATGAAGAATTTTTGATGGATAAAGGAATATTGAAATTTTCATAGGTTTGCACAAATATAACAATCTAAAATCTACATCTATACCTTGGTATCAACATTTCATTAATCACTTTTGGCTTGATTTCCTTCGTTTCCGCTTCCAATAGCCGAGCATTACCTGAAGTGCAATATCGGAAATTTTATGAAATTAAAGAAAGCTTTTTTTGCAAGTTCCTGTCAAATCGAATCAAATCAAAATTTGTTAATTTCTTTCCATGTCTCTCTATCAAATAAAATATATTTATGAAAAACAAATTAAATAAGTGGTAGTAGAAATGTGAATTGGCAGAGAATCTAAGCGAACTCACAACATCCATTGAAATAATTCATCCGTAATTAATAAAAATGTGGAATTGCCAATAGATTATTTACCTTTGTTGCCGGAAGCAATACGTTAAATAGTATACTTTCAAATGGCAGCATTTATGAAAAGAAAATTTTAAAACCCTCAAAAAAGCTGACCTACTAAAAATATCAATTTACAAACAAACCAACACTTCGAATTTCATCAAACCTAATTTCGAAAATTCGGGAATATTTGTGATAGTAAGCTTTATGGTAGTTTCTGGTACTAAATTTCAAATTATAGTATGAGATGACTTACTATTATGTTATTTTCAAATTTGGAAATCATAAATTGAATATAAAAAGTTTTTCCTCTTTTAAGCCATCTTTATAATTTCCTCTTCATAATAAACTATCTAACAAAACGAAACTAAAACTTGTTTTAAACCTGATAACATATAAAGAGTACTAGAGAGTATTATTTAAATGTAGAATTTATAATTGGTAACAAATCAATTTAAATTCATATGTAATATGATCGAGTTAATCTTCATTTTGAAATCTCTTTTTTATATATTTATTACCTTTTTAGACCTGAAATCCATGAAATAATTCATATAATCAAAACGCTTAGTTAATATAAAATTGTGTATTAGAATTTAAAATTATTCAAACCTGAATTAATGTGAAATAGGAATAGAATGAAAATGATTTGGGATAGGATTAAAGTATTGATAGTGTTGCTCATTTTGTATAAAATGCATTTCTTTGTTATCGATACATCATTTTGAGCCTGAAAATTTACTGAACATTTTTACTGCTATCACTAATAATTAGCATATTTTGAAAACAATAACACGATTTGATAAAATTTATTAAATATTCATTTCACACTTAACATTAGCTTAAAAGTAATCAATATTTTCGAAATTAAATTTTATTAAAATTTTAAATTTCACGAAATTTCATAGTTATTTCAAGAATTGATGTAAATTTATTGATTTTTCAAATGTTTTTTTTTTTGTTGGAGAAAATACGATTGAGATGGAAAAATATCGGATTATGGCTTCATATAAAAATTTTGCAGTAATTACAGAGCGATTGAAATGAAATGAAATGAAATAGAAACCTAATAGTGTCACACATCTGTTCATTCCATTAAGTCTTAATTTTTTGTTGTTGTTGAAGATTTCCATTAAATTTAGTGAAATAGTAATATAACAACAACGATTTGAAAATGTGAAAGGAAAAATTATGGATATTCAAAAAAAAAGGAACGGATATTGCTATTTGAAATAATCGGTTTGAATTGCGGATATTTTGGTAGAGCAAGCAGCTCAATTAAGGGATAATTATTGGATATGCTCGTTTTTTTACACTGAAAATAATCTCATTATATAACATATCCTCACTACCATTTACGACATTCTTAGATAGCTAAAAATAATTTATTGATTTGCTGTAAAATTTGAAATGAAAAAGTTTTATAAAAATAATTTTGAAATATGACAATATAGCTAATGAAATACTGCAAATGACAAATAATAAAAGCTTTCTATCACAATTATCAGCTTATCAATAGCTATAAAAGTTATCTAATTTTGTGAAGCATTTTAGTTTATTGATATTTGAAATTTACACCACAACAAAATTGCATGTCTTTTTACATAAGCAAAATAGAAGTTGAGTGTTGCAGCAGAACTTGAAATACAATAACAGTCTATTCTTCATAATTCCGATCAATCTTATCAATCTCAAAAAGACAGAGAATGAAATTTTTATAATAATGGTATAATTTATGATAGCAAGATGGTCAAAGCTGTCAACAAGACATTAGCAAAGTATGTCAAAAAAAGATAAGGAAAGAATTGCATAGAAATTAACAAATAAATAAAAAATGTTGGTAGGTTGTTGAGTGAAAAGTGAAACTAACTAAACAACATTTTTGAAATACATTAAACGGTTGCTTCAAACAAGATGATAATCATCAGATAAAAGATCAGCAACGTTCACATTATCCATTAATAGAAATACCATAGTTTGAATTCATCTGATAGAAGTACCACAGTAAATGTGTAATCATTTAGTTGAGTCATAATTGAAAAGATATATTTTATTAGTTAGGTTTCATTTTGAAAATAATAAAGAAAAGAAATATGTGTTATCAACTTAGCCTAAATGAATAAGCAAAATTTTAAATTGAAAATTGAAGTAAAAATACGCTTAAATTCTTGAATATACCCCACCCACACACATACCACCCACATATAGAAAATAGCAATTGAATGATTTCTTTTCCCATTTTCATCCTTTCTATTTATTATTACTTAGCAACTAAATTTTTGCTAAGCAATAAACATGAATATTTACTTATTAAGAGATTGTAAGTAATATGAAGAGAGTATTGTGAATGTTGAAAACAGATAGATAGATAGAATAAAAGAAAAACAAACGAAGTTAAAAGTAATGCGTTATTTTTGAATTTTGAAATTGAAAATGACTTTGTTTTTCGATGATGCAATAATGAAGGAGTAAGTGTTAGGTTTAGATGCATCATTTAACAATAATTTGACAATTCCATTTCCATTAATATAAAGTTTATAAGATGAAGTTAAAGTTCGAGGAGTTTACTTCTGTCAACAATTACCTCAACAATTATTCATTCTTTAACATTCATTTAAGAAAAACGATTATTATCATCTCAGCAATAATTCTTTAAAATGATACAGCTTATTTATAAAATAACAGAGCTTATTTATTTCAGATCTGAATTATAGTATAAAATTGAATTTGGTTATAAAATTAGGTGGAGCAAATTTAAAAATCAATATTTTTACATTAACAAATTTCAGTGTCAATAATTTCAACAATTTGAAAATAAATAAATTTTGATGGTAAAATTTAGTAATCAATTTCTTCGATGAAAAAATTTATCGGAGAGACAAATAGAGAGAATTAATTTGATAAAGATAAAAGATAAGAAAAAGAAGCATTAAAATTCTAAGAAAATTTAAATCGTAAAATTTAAGTGAGATCAAATCAATACGATCAAAAATGCATTATTCAAATCAAACTAATAATTTTAGGTAGAAAAATGGAAGCGATATTTATTGGAAATAATTTTTCACAAAAAACGATCTCAATAAAAAGTGAAAATATAAAATGTGAACTCTTTTTGCAAAGTACATCAAAAAAATAAAATGATATGTGAATTTTCTCAAGGATCCCAATATGAACGTCAAATATTTATGAGTGAGTGAGGGGAGTGATATTTCGAAAATTTCGATGATAGGAAGAAGTTAATAGAAAGTTTTACGGTTATTGCAGATAGTATAACTTAAACAGTTGCTTTACTCATTAAAATAAAATTTTAAAATTATATCGCCTCTTTCTTAAACATTTACGGATAAGTATGAAATGGCTATTAAACTATTTAATATGATACCGTATAAACACTTTAAGTTAAATTTTTTATAAAACAAGAAAGTCTTATTCTTAATAGATTTTAAAACTTTATAACTGATGAGTGAAGGTGAAAAAGATTGATGTAAAATAGTAAGCACCCATACTTTACAATTCGATGCAATTAAGGCTAATTAAAAAATAAATTATCTAAGTTTGAATTTATTCGCACATTACTTTACGTACCAAGCAATATGTCAATTTTTATGTTGTAGCAATTAACGAATAATACTGTTAGAACCGGAAAAATTGTTAAGAAAATTAAGTAACTCTTTCTTAACGAGTTATATGTAATGTTGGCAAATGGGCGCAAAATGACATCTATCAGCACTGCACAATTTCATTATCATTATTAATGATCTTACAATGAGAGGAGAAAGACGATAAGTGGAGAGGAAATGAGGTTGATAATGTTAGTAGTAGTAGTAGTAGTAGTGGTAATAAAGAAGACTGATCACTGTTTTCATCAACACAAGTTTATCATCCAATGTAATGTTGAATATTTCGTAGAACGTTCAGTGAGGTATTTTATCACATTTGTCTCTTAAAAAAATAGCTCGGTCAACAGATTTAGGATAAGATGAAAAAGTTGAATTTAAATCTATTAGATTTTGTTTTGAAACAAAATTATGAAATTAAAAATTCAAAATCATGTTATCAAACTTTTATATGTAAATGATTAACTGAATGAAGCAATCATTGTAAAATTATCATAATAAGTTATTGTAAGATATCATAATAATAATAATAAGTTGTAGATGAAAGAAGATATTTTATATAATAAAGCAGATAGTTTTGAAATTTGAAAATAAACCTAACATTTCAAACTGTGCACAATTTAACAAAATATTCTCAGTGAATAATAATAACTTAATGATCAGATGAAATTGATATCTCTGAAATGATTAGTCATTTTTTTCATTTTGAAATTGAATTGAAACAAGATATAGCTAACTGCTTGAGTATTTTAAATTTACAACAGAATTTAATTGAAATTAGCAAAATTGATTTGAATGTTTAAACAATAAAACAAAAGAATAGAATCTGTTCCAATAAAAATATAAATGTAATTAATGCAACTATTGTTTTGAATCAAATTTGCAAAAAGCTAGAAGAGCTCATTAGAGAAGAAAAAAGATAAAGATTTTAAAGAAATTTGAATGTGAAATTTCCTCAACGATCTCTATCAATTGGCTAACATTTGGCAAAATGAAACTTTTTCCCAATTCAATTCTGCTTGTTCGAATAGATTTTTACATCTTAGAACGACATGGTACGCTTCACATCACAACAAAAAGCAATTTCAAAAGAATTTCAAAATTACAAAATTCATTAGATGAATGAAAACAATTGGGATGAAATACCTATAGGCTATTAATGAAGTATGCATTTATAATTAACAAATTAATAGCTTCAGTTGCGGGAATTTCAAAATTACAAAATTCATTAGATAAATGAAAACAATTGGGATGAAATACCTATAGTCTATTAATGAAATATGCATTTATAATTAACAAATTATTAGCTTCAGTTGCGGGAATTTCAAAATTACAAATTCATTAGATGAATGAAAACAATTGGGATGAAATACCTATAGGCTATTAATGAAATATGCATTTATAATTAGCAAATTAATAGCTTTAGTTGCGAAAAAAATTTGTTGAGTAATAGTTCTTTTGAAATTTCAAAAAAAGTTTCGTTGAGATAAAATAATTTTAAATTGAAGAGTAAATGCAAATTCAGTAAACTAAATCGTAAAATTAACCTTATAGATAGTAACTCAAAAATATCTTCGTTAAATTGTTGTCTAAATTAAACGAAATTTGAAAACTGACCAAACTTAATTATAATATTTAATTAATTACAATTAATTTATTAATTCAAACGAAAGATAGATAAGATTTTAATAAATTAATTGTAATTAATTACAATATCTGGCAAAAATTATTTTAATTGTTTAAGTATTATTTAGTTTGTAGAAAAATGATTAACTTCTAGTTTTTTCCACTCTATTCTTATTGTTTAATATAGCTTTGAGTTAAAAATAGAAAACAGAAAATAAGAGAGCACAATGTAATAAAATTAAGACATTAAAATTATCACAATTAAGTTAAGTTCAATTAAGTTCAACCTTTTAATACGGTCAAGAAGGTAGGCAAACTTGACCTCATGATGTAAGATAAAAGTTGATGAAGTTTTTTACATTTTATGAATTCGATGATATTTAAAAAATGACTTTAAAGAAATTTCAAGTTTTTTTAATAGTTCAAAATCGGATACTTTCTTAAACATGCGTATTTCATAAAGGATGAAGAGTTAGGCTTTGCATCATTGGATCATCCAATCAACGGAGGTAACTCAGCAGAGTTGTAATATTGCCAGTATGCTATCCTCAGGCTAGCGAAAATATATTTACTCTATTAACAGCTTCCAAAATTCAGAAAAATCCTTACCTTAAAAGACTAAAAGATTGAAGAAAGTAGTTTAAACAAATGATGTCTCAAGTTAAATTATAATTTGATCAATTTATGATTTTGAAGTATATCTCAATAAATGACAAATTTTATCATATTTTAGAAAATAACTGTCACAAATGGTTTTTATCAATAATTGCTTATTTTACCGTTTGATTCTAATAAGAAAAATTAATTCATTAATGAACTTTGAACTTGATTTCTTAATAGTTTAATTTTCCTTCCATTTTTTTTTCAGCAAATAGAAATGTATTGGAATAGAATTTTCATCTGATAGTTAATATAATCTAAATCTAAATTTTAGGAGAAATATTATTTAGGAATAATTAAGTAAAATCATTTTAATATTGCAAAAAAAAACGAAATGACCCGAATGAATAATTCGCATAGAATGGGAAAATCCTAAATATTGCCTTTTTAATCTATCTGATGAAATGGAATAAAATTAAGTGCAATCGACGTAAAGGAAAATAATTCCAACAATTTTGGAAGTAAATATTTACAATTCGTTTGCCAGTTAAGGAAATAAAAAATGAAAACAAAACATAAAATTGCAATTATACAAATATCGATCTGTATATTTATCAAATATTCAACAACTTTATTTTGTTATACAAATATTGATTAGTTTAATCAAATATTGATCGATATTATTTTATTGTACAAATATTGATTAGTTTTATCAAATATTGATCAATTTTATTTTATTATATCAATATTGATCAATTTTATTTTATTATATCAATATTGATCAATTTTATTTTATTGTACAAATATTTGATTAGTTTAATCAAATATTAATCGATATTATTTTATTATATAAATATATTCCAATGATATGATTATGCATATCTTCATAATTAGTTCTATCAAATATTGATCAATTTTATTTTGTTATATAAATATTGATTAGTTTAATCAAATATTGATCAATTTTATTTTATTATATAAATATCTTCCAATGATATGATTATGCACATTTTTATAATAATATAGCATTTTGATGAAATTCGGCAGAAATAATGCAGTAATTAAGGATTAATTGCTGCAAATAACCTTTTTAAATTTGTAAAAAAATGAGAAGAAAAAGTTTGGAAAATAAAAATTCGAAAATTTTGAAAAGAAAAAGATTTATTTAAAAGTATAAGATTTTTAAACGAAAATATCACAAACGCTTCCCCTCATGACACTTATAAAATCTCATGCAATATTAGCAAACTCTTCAACGATTGGTATTATTTTGCATGATTATAATATATTATTGCCTCTTAAACAAGACTTCTCTCTTCTCTTCTCTCTCTCTCTCTCTATATGTGTATATATAGACATAGAAAGAGAGAGAGAGAGAGAGAGAGAGAATTTTTCGGCTAAAAATGGATTTCGTATTAGAAAAATTGACGATGGATTCAAGTGATATCAATGAATCGATCTTAAAGTTTCGGTTACGGATCACAAATAATTTGTAAACAATTTTGTTGAATATTTAGAGGTTAGATTAAATAAGACAAATATTGAATTAAATGAGTAGAAGAAGGCTACTGGTTTGGTAAAATTTCTATTTTCAAATAGAAGCGCTAAATGAAAGAAAGAAGTCGAAAAGTCTGTCAATAGCTCAATTCCAGTTTTTAACCAATATCATTTCTCCCATCTGATCTTACAATCATCTGTTTGAGTGTAATTTTATAGAAGAATGTTGAATAAGTGGAAATATGAAAATACTGTATGAATTAATCAAAGCAATTCCAAACAAAGAGTATTATCTTAACTTTACCCATCTTTAATTAAAACCCAATTAAGCTAAAATAAAAAATCATTAATTAGAATGAAAATTTTCAAATTATTCATTTTTCTTTTTGTGATCTCTGATATTACAAGTAAAGCGAAATAATACTAAAATATATAAATTACTATGATGAATAAATAAACAAACCAGCAGTCAATGCCGTTTGATGGACAAAAAAGTTTATTGATTATCATAAAATGCTCTGACAACAAAACAGTAATAAAAATGCTAGACGATCACTTACTTGGCTAATATTGAAATTAAAATAAAAATTAGTGATAATCAAATTTGCTTGGTAGTGATAATCTAATTTGTTTGCAAGTTAGCAAAACCGCTCTTCTCATTTTCTATTAAAATGAGTTGTTTGGTAATGACAGAGCAATATGTTGTAAATGGTCAGTTTAGCTATCATTTTCGGCTTATGCCTAAAAGAGATGCCTAAAAGAGCTACTCTTTTGTATTTATAGCAAACTTGATTGTATACATTTTTAATGAGTAAAATGATTTCGAAGGTTGATTTCAGGTCATTTCATTAAATGAATTTAGGTCATTCAGATCATTAAATGAATTTAGTTTTCTCTAAATTCTTCCCTTTTGTTTTAATCAAAAAAATCAAACTATTTTCTATATTCAACTTTTTTTAATTTTAATATAAATTTGAAATTTTATTTAAAATTTGCTCATAAAATAAGAATATAAATTGTAAATTCATACCAACAAGTAAACTATTCATAAGAATTGAATAATTGTTTTAAAATTACTTTTGTATAAATAATATTGAAATAATATTTGAACACGAATGAACTCATCTGTAAACTATAAAATAAAATAAAGCAAAAAATGAGAGATGAATTTCAAAAACTTGAAATCGATATTATAATAGTCATTCTAAAGAAATGATCAGTTAGAATAAATAGCTTTTTCATGATTAGATGATAGCTGGACTTTGATAATGTAATAAATTCGATTTATATTTAATATAGTCTATATCGAAATTTAACATACTTTTTATGAGGAGTAGTTTTATTTGTTATAAATTTCAAATTTGAAATTAAAAATAAACTGATTGAAATTTTTGTTCTAAGAAATCAGAAAAAAAAGATCACTTCATTACTTTCTAAGCTTCACATTAATAAGAGAGTAAATTCATTTGAAAAATTTTTTCAAAGTACCATCGTATCAATTAGCAGTTAATGACATCCAATACTAATATTTCTCTTTCATCTTTCCACTGAAGGAATAAATGTGTCTTATGCAGCCAGCATATCCAATAAAAATATAAAAGCTTCGTCGAAAATATTTCGTTGAAAAGATTGGCTCTTAAACATATGGGAAAATTGAAAAAGTTGAAGGATGGAAAAATTTATTCCTTTTGAGATTATGCGGCGGCTAATGCTATATCTATTATCATTAAAACTAACACTTTTTATTCTTATAAAAGTTTACATTTTTAGTATTCTCTGAATACCGTATAATTTCAATTCCGTACGAAACAGATTAACTTTACAATTTATAGTTGACCCTTAATTTCAATCTGAATACCTTTAATTTCAGTACAAACAGATTAACTTTACAATTTATAGTTGACCCTTAATTTCAATTTGAATTCCTTTAATTTCAGTACAAACAGATTAACTTTACAATTTATAGTTGACCCTTAATTTCAATCTGAATACCTTTAATTTCAATTCCGTACGAACAGATTAACTTTATAATTTATAGTTAATGGAAGTGAAAGAAGTTTGTTCTATTTACATTAGTAAAAGAGACAGATACCAAAACATATTGTTAGAATCATAAAAATATCATTTAAAAAATGATAGCAATTGAAAAAGCCTATACAACAACACATAAATGACAGATGTTCAAAATTTGAACATCTTAAAGAAAATAGTACTGCATCTAAGCTCCTGAAAAAGTTTAAGGTTTCCAAATAGTAAAGTAATTTAATGATGAATTAAATTCTGAGCGGAATGTTTGTAGTTCGTAGAGATGATGACAGTGGCTTAATTGAATTGATTGAATTTGGTCAACTACACTAAAATGCCACGATTCATATGTTTTTAAATTTCTGTACAAAATTTCCATAATGTCTTGAAGAGTGTTTACATCCATTTTTATTTATTTCTAAAACTGGTTTCCTACAATTATTGCACTATTAATGCAAATAATGTACTAATTTTAGGGTAATAATAAATATTAAAATTAGGGACAGTAAACTAAATAAATTAAAGTTTTATTTTATAATTATAATAAAATCACAAAAAAGACTTATGAACAAAATTGAAAGATAATTAGTATTATACTAATATTTAGGGAGGATTTCGATAATATAGATTTGTAAGATAATTAGGGCAAATTTGACAACTGCAATAGAATTGTATTATTTTATTCGATAAGATATAATTAATAAATATTTTAACTTGTTTGATCGATACTGAAATTAAATTCTGTATAGTTATTAAAAAAAATTTTGATATTAAATCTTAGGAATTTTAAAACATCCAACAAAAAACGAGTGGGTTTCTGGAAGTTCTTGACATATTAATGAGCAGGGGTTTCTAGAAGTTCCTGACAACTAAGAATTTAGAAATTCTTAAATTTGAATTTCTACTCTTCTAATACAAACAGATGAAACAAATCTCTTGTCCTAAATTTCTTTATGAGAAATGAAGTAAAGAAAGTTCAAACTTTGGCACAAAAATGTTAATTATAATCATAAGTCCTAATTCTGGCTTATTTTTGGGCATAAGTGCAGATATAAATTTAAGCATAATCTTAAATGAACTCTGAATACGATTTTTAATTGAAGATCAAACTTTTCTCAAGCTAACTGAACAAATATGTTTGCAAAGAACTTTCGGAGAGAACGAACACTACCTTAGTTGCTTATTTCCTCAACCTGATCAACTCGGAAAATGGTCATCAATAGGAAGAAGAAATGATTTGGCATATCTCAATCGTCGTAGTGCACAATGCAAGTTATTATTATGATCAACTGAAGTGGCTACAATCAAGTACTTATCTTTCCCATTCTTTTACCTCTTCCATCTCATCCACAACTTTCTATTCATCTTTTTTCTCCAAGCTTGAACAGTTAACCTTATCTTACAGCACCTCACTTCACTTCTCAGGTTTCAAATCTACAAAGGTCATGGCCAACGAATGAATCATTTGATGGGTTGTCGAGAATTTCAGTTAAAATCTTTTGCATTAAGAAATAAAAAATTGCAAAATTTATCTAACAATGATGAATAAAAATTTTTATAGAACAATTTTCAAACCAAACTCAATAATTAAATTAAATAAATAAGTAATTAAAAAAATTTTTGTAGAACAAATTTTCGAACCAAATTCAATAATTAAATTAAATAGTAAGTAAAGCAATCAATATTGATCTGATAAAGAGCTACAAATGAAAACGATCAAACTTCAATGCTAAAGCGAAAGCCGAATTATCTCAACAAGACGACGATAGCAAAGTCATCGATAGATGTCAATACTAATCTTACCGATAACTGATTGATTAATTTTAACAGGCGCGTGGATGAATGCTTAATAAATGGTGTCTGGTGAACAGTTGGCTGTTATTTCAACACTGTAGAATAGAGGAATGATACTTATCGTACTAATTTCTTGACAATTTCATTTATCGCTTTTTCACATATTAATATGTAATCAGTGAATTTCAAATTTACCAGTTAGATAGCTTGTTTGATTTAATGATATTTATAGTGTAGACAATTATTTATACAATTAAGCAAAATAATGGAAAGAGTAAGAGAAAAGCATTATTTTAATGATTGTTAATGATATTAGAATTCATATTGAAGTTTCAGAAGTTACCATTATCTTATCCTTCAACTTTATGGAAAATGCGAAAAATCGAAAAGCGTTTTCTAGATTCAACTCATTTGGACTTTTCCATTGCACTACGAAAATACACAAATGACTGCCAATTATTTTCCAATTGCGGCATGACATCAAAGAATGGATGACACTTGAGGATGAATGAAATGCACTTCTATCAATCTTTGACCGATTCCGCATCGTAGCTTCAACAAACGTTCCATCTGCTAATCAGTGAAACTCAAGATTAAGCGCTTAAGGAAACATGACCTATTGCTAATCTTAGAACAGAAGTGCCAATTTATGATGCTTCTTAAAGGATAGAGTTCCGTGAAAAGCCTTAAAACTGTTAGAGCCACAAGGAATGCTTGCATATATTGGATCATTATAAGACTATTCCTGAAATATGATTTTAAATTAATTTAAATAAAAGTCTGAATTAATGCCATAAAATATGAATTTAAGGATTTACATACTATATTTAAGGTAACGAGGAATATTTGATGGATAAAAAAAGCATAATCAGAATTAAATTGAAATACTAATGATAGTATACTTTCTTTAACATACATTAACACTTTTCAAATGATTCATTCAATTCTTTGATTGAATTTTCGAAATTAACAAATTAAAAAAGAATTCAAAATATACATTGAACGATATATTTTGATAAAAACTCCGGTCGTATAAGATTGTGAAATATGATGTCGGCTGTAGTAAATTAATGCTCGAAAGTCGTACGGCGATAATTATAGGCTGAATTATAAAATAGACGGCTATTAGCGTTTTCCCAGCATCCCTTCCTACTATCTTTATCTTCCCTTTAGATTTCAAACAATATCAGACAATTTGTTGAATATATAAAAGAGCTATAAATGTAATTATTTATTAATAGAAGAATATGACAAAGGAAGTCCGATTAAATTATAATGAACAAATGGATTAACTTCTTATCATATCAAATAGGAAGAAATTCAACATCAATGTCATTCTTATCGTATTTCTCTAATTAATTGAATTGATAATTTTTTTAAATGATTTCTTGCAAAAAGCAAAATATCGTTTTTTTAGCCTCATTCGAGTGAACAGAAGTCATATCTTTATCATATCTTTATCAGTTAGTTATCATATCTTTATCAGTTAGTTATCAACACTTTGTTTTGCATAATTTGTTTTTTGGAAATTTACTGTGTTAAGATTATATGTAGCTGTTTGCATTTAAGACAGACAAAAGTCATTATAGAAGTAACTACTGTAACTATGGTGACATATGTCATATGCACATAATGGCTGATATAGCATCCTTACCCTAAACTAATCAGACTGACCTACCTGACAGATTAATGAATAATGAATTGGTTATCGTCATTGCATGTTCGTGAGTAGCAAAATAATTAATTACTTCCTTTTGGAAATAATTAATTCCTTTTAATTCCTTTTGGAAATGTAGAAAAATCCAAGTAACTATTATTTTTCAAATTCATATTATATATATGTAGGTTATAATAATTAACCTACATATATATAGGTTAATTATTATAATTTCTTAGGTTAATTATTATAATTTCTTTATATTATAGATATTTCACAAATTTTATAATATAAAGAAATTTCTCGAAATGAAATATTTAAAAAAATCAATCAATAATAATTACCTTAAAGTAACAATTGTTCAGTCTTACATTTCATTTCATCAAAGAATAGTTGAAAATTTATAGAGCAATGATGCAGTTGGATGGATAAAATGTAATTGAAAATTAATGAGAAAATAATTGCCATACCTTTAATATATATATATATATTTCCATTGAATACGGAAATAATGAGTAATTGTGTATTGAGAAAGAAGAGAGGATAAGTGAATGATCGGATATGTTGTACATTGTTGAATGAATTCCAACAAATTACTGTTTGTCATGCACTTCCGTTACTCTTTCTCTTCTCATATTCCATTTTTGCATTCAACCAAGAGGAAAAAATGACAAAATTTTGGGTATCACCAAAAAGAATTAATGAAATAATTGAAATAGCAATAATCTTATAAAGTAGTAAATTAAATTAGAAATAGTTTCGATCATAAATGAAATCTTTACTGAACAGTATATATATATATATAAATAAATAATCAATATAATTTATGAGAAATCATTGTAAACTAAAATATTGCTTATTTGAATGTTAAGAAATAAAATAAATATTGTCACCTAAAGCTAATTTTGTAAATTTGAATGATCGAATTATTGGACAATTGGTTTTGCCTTAGTGGCATAACAATACATGAAAATCAATGGAAGTATTAAGAGAAGAAACTGATTTGTCCATTCTTCTTCTCTTCTTTAAAAGAGCGTAAAGGAATTTAAATTTTAAAGAATCTCTTAAAATGCATTTCTTAAGCTCTTTTCCTTTCAAGTGACATCTTCTGATCAACTTATAGATGCTTAAATTCAATCAAACAAGCATAAATATATTCAGTCGAAATTATTCTGCAGCATAGCATTCTCCTGGTTGAATGTGACTATGCAATGAACTGATCGTACAATCGCTCATCAAACGACCCTTATGTTAAGGAGTTATCAAATGATTTCTCCTAATATAACTATCATCTAGATTATTTCTGCCCAGTAGTAGCATCCAATATCAGTCAGAAAATCGCTGGGAAATACATTTAGACACAATTTCACCATAAATGAATTAATTAAAATGGACATTCGTTCACTTCGATATGCACATTTACTACATTCATAGCTTGTTTTTCTTTTAAACATTTTTTCAAATATCAGGAAATGAAGAATAGATTGAAATTAAAATCATTCAAATTATTGGTATCGCTTTATAGTTCAGTCTTTTTGATCTATTAATTAGTTTGCATTTTAAAGCACTTCAAACAAATACGAGATCTAAACATAAATACACCAAGAAAATACTGAAACATTCCCCATTTGCAAGGTTCGATAAAAAATTTCGGAGACATTGATAATCCGAGCGTGTTATTATTGATAATATAAATTAGCATTATCATTTATCACAAGCAATATTTTTCCTCATAATAAGATTTCAATGAGAGCGTCGAGTGCTAGAATAGGAAATCAAACGTTTAAAAAATTTAGGATAAACTGATTGTGAATCTTTGTAAGATAAGATACCTGGGGTTAATTAAAAATTATGCAGTCTTATCTTGATCAAAAACCTATTTCAAAAGAAGAGCGCAAATTTTCATTCTTTAAAATCATTCAATAATTATTCATTGTTCAGAAGATTCTTTCTGTTTCTGTTTAAATCCCTCACTATCAGCGCAAATAATTTTTCGACGTATGGGAAAAGATTTTTCTTTGCTATCAATATCAGACTTTTTCCAAGATTGATCAATAATCACTACAGTATCGCCACGAATTGGAAAAGTCTCTTTTTTCTCGTAATCACAATTTCCAGAATCATCGGATGGAATACTAGCAGAATCATTGCTTACTTTTCTTTTCCAGTCTAAATAAGTTATCATCGTTGTTGGACTTCCTTTTCCTGAAAATTTCAAATTACGAGTTTTATTAATTGATAATACATTAAAAATTATATGCATGAGATGTGTGAAACATTTACTATTGTATTAATCTTTTATAACAGTAATGATAAAGAATTGTTATCACTGCTATTCCTTTCTAATTAACAATTAACAAATGAACTTGTGTATGATATTGAGAATGTTTTTATCACTCAAGTATCATTCAATGATTCAATCATTCCCAGTTGTTCTGACCTTTCGAATCCTCCGGCTTATCAATCAAAGATTTTTCCTGCATTTTCGCATCAAGAAAATCAATCATGAAGAGAGTGTTAGAAACCAGTCAATAAGAAAATATTCCTGTACAAAAACACAAAGGTATAAAAATCAAATGGGAAAATTGAACCGTATCCTACACAAGTATTACTATTAGTTGAAAAATAATTAAAATTTACCATCTATTCGTAATGATATTTTCTCCATAAACAGTCCTTCGTTCTTTTTCGTTTTTAAACTTCTCAAATCAGAGCTTCCGATTGGCAGTTGTGAAGAAACACGAGATAAATCACTATTCTTCACTATATCAGTGAATTTTTGACGATTGCTAGCTATACTTGTCGTATTTGCGGTATCTGACATGCGACAAATATTCATTCGTATACGACGCAATAATGTCAGACGTATTTTATCATTCAAAATAACATGAATGACAAAGATAAATACCCCCTGAAAATTTGTCTTCTAATAAGGATGACATATTTTAAAGCATTTATTACTAATTTAAAAAACTTTCACGTCAACTTTGAAAATATTGTTCGAGCAAATTCAAAATTTCATTTAGCTCTTCTTAATAAGATATTCATTTTATCAGTGCTGTATTTTCCGCATTGCCAAAAAGTTCTGCTGTTATCAAAAAAGATGAAAGAAGAATTATCAAAAGAAAAAATACATAAGCTAGCCTGATTATTTATATAAACAAATTTTTATGAATAGTTTAAAAGTAAATTTATAGTTTGTCAATGAGAGATTTGAAATCGATGGAGTTTTATTGTTAAAGAATAAAATGGCGAAGATTATAATTCAAATAATATAATATCGATATCTCGGAAAAGCAGATGTTTGATGTTGAGATGAAGAAATTAAATTCATTTTCAGTTACTAAAAAAAGAATATGCAATAAATAAGAAAAAAAATAACCTGCAAGCAATTAAGTATCGTGAAAATATATGCGAAAACAGTTCCGGCTCCCTTGATCACCATTAGATAACCAAATATCCAAGTGACACCTAATAAACATAGAAGTGCTGTGGAACCTTTCAACCAGCCTAACATCTGTTCCATACGGTTTCGACGACGATTGGGCACCGAAAGTACCATTCGTAGCGCAATACCAAGAAATACTATATTGGACTGCAAATTATTTCAATCATTTGGCTCAAATTTTAAATTAGATTTATGTGAACCAAAGTAGATGAATTTTTTACTTTATCCTTTCCATCTGCTTTTCAAGATTTTATGGATTTGGCAATCTACAGTTTAATAGCGTATCGCCGATTTCTAGAGCATGTCGTTTATCGATTTTTAATTTTTAAAATTAATTTTTGATGTAAATTAAGGATTGTATTAATTAAAAACAACGTTAATAGTACTAGTTTATGCTTTATAAGGACGAACCACGATGACAATTGCAATAGGCCCTGCAAAAGCCCATATTGTTGGTGTTTCAACATTCAACCAGCAACTGCAATGGACAAATTCTTCAAACTTCCAGAAATATTTTTTAACTGGAAGCAAATATATTTTCGCTCTCGAATGTCTTAAGAAGAAGTAAATATAATTAACTTACTATTGGTCAGTACTATAATTTGACCAGGCCACTCCGGCGGTAACAACAACAATAATAGCTGGAAAGCCATAAGCAAAAAGGCAATAGAAAATAGTTTTGCTTTCCTCGTCTTCGAAGACCTCAGAAATAACAAATACAAAGATATTGTTTATGTGTCAAACCTTCACTTACCTCAATTTAAACTTTGAATAAAATAGTTTACTGATTACATATAATATAAGCAACATGTATTGAAATTAAAAAACGAATTAATAATAAATTACCTGTACAAGCATCAAATAGAGTTGATATCCTTCCAATAACATCCAACAAAATGCCGTAAGAAAGAAATAATGAAGTGCTGCAGCAATTGCACAACATATTATTTTATTTTCAGTTCTATCTATTCCAATTACAAAAATTAACTCGGCCAATATTAAACAAAAACATAAATTAGTATGAATCATATGACGGACATTCCATAAAGATCTGTAATAAATGAGATTTGTTGATTTAGCTTCATCGATTATTTACTTTAAATTTAATTCAAATTTCACTTTGTTCAATTTCTCAATTTCTACTTAATTCATAATTTAATTGTAATTTAATAATTCTTTTTATCTTTTTATAAATATATTTTATTGATTGATATTGCCATATTATTTTCACCATCGTTTAATATGTATTTCAATTCAACGTAAAATGTCTAGCAAAAAAATAATTATCAGTACAGTTCTTATCATATATCTCATTATAAAAATCTTGCATAAAACTATTTATCTTAAATTAAAACAAAAAATTCTAACTTTAAGCATATGAAAATGATCGAAGCAAAGAATAGACATAAAATTGAAAATATACAACCAATAGTGGTAGTTAAATTTAAAATTTTATTAACGATTAATTTATCATCATGATCATACAATCCAGCTATATCCATCAAAATGGCAAAACTAAAATTACAACTGAATCAGTTTTTCCATTTGCATATTTCAATAATAATAAAGATATGTTATATTTTAAAATAGGAATCCTGGAATGAGAACAAGATGATGATAATGTAATAAAATGTAAAGATAATTAATAAATTAAAATTGAAATAGTGACCTGGTCAAATGTGTACAAGCACATTCAGTTGAATCATTTAATGTGCGTAATGTTTTGCATCCTTCTTTACTCCAAATTCTGAAATATTATATCGAATTTTATTTGCAAATAATTTTACCTTTACTGCAAAATTTTTAATTAATTTCATCGTCAACAACTTAAGAAAAAGGAACGAATAATATAGAAAGTATATCAAATGAAAAGTAAAATTAATTAGTAAATCAGAACTAACAATACCACCAATATTCACTTCTTGGAAGTATCCCAAAAAACGCATCGTGGATTACTCACTCCTTTAGTTCTAATATGATAAAATTTGAAAGTAATTGGATAGTTTTCAGGTAACGGAATGGAAGTTATCGGATCGTTTACACTAGCACCTATAATAAAATGCCTTATTTATATTTTGAATTTTCTAAATACAATCTCACTTTTTTAAAAACACTTTTGGGAATTCGTAAAAAATAGGAAACGAGTAAATATCGCATAATTTATTATATTAACTAAATATCGCATAATTCATTATACCAATCAAAAGAATCACAAACTTAAAGTTAAAAATTGTGCTCCATAGTATCCTTTAGACAATATTAATCTAATATCAAATTAATTTCAAATTCAGGAAATCACATAATCCAATGAAGATTTTCAAAAATAATAATTAATTAATAATTGTTAGATCATAAATTAAAAATTGAGATATTTAATTGAAATTACAACAATGAAAATCTGCAGAAAATCTTTTATTGATGGAAAATCCCATCTGCAGAAAATCTTTTATTGATGGAAAATACATAAGTATTTGTTTCATTTGATTTCATTTAAATCTAATTATTTTTTAAAAAATGCAAATAATTTCTTATTACATATCAATGAAAGTTTAATTTAACATTTTAATGGTATGATTTAGAAAAGAAAAGTTTTTGAAAATTTGTAGAATAATTACCAATTACGAGACTATTTGCAATAGTAGTTTTATTAGTATTTAACAATGCTCCCACTGATCTAAACACATAATATGTTAAAAGAAGCGAATTTTCATCCCATTGAGTAAGTCGTGATCGTTGAAAAGTCTGAAAAGTCTGAAAATGTCGAATATTTTATATTATTTTAAAAGGGCATTTTAATGACCTAAAATAACTTTAAAATTTTCATTTCAATAGTACTAACAGGTATTGAAAGAAAACCGGATGTAGATTGAGCAAATTTGGCCTGCACTGATTGCTCTAAAATTATTATCAAATTGAAATTTCAATGAAAGCTATAGAAAATAACAAACTCCCATTTTGTTTCTTAAATTCATTTCTATGATGTAAAAGAGAAATGAAATTATTTGAAAATAAAAACAAACAGTAATAATAAGAATCAATAGATATTCAAATTAAGCTATCTCAATTATGATATTAGCATCTTACATGAATTACTTATAAAATGTTACATCTTAAACTATGCAAAGAAAAGGAAATAAACATACGGAGTATTTTTAATGGCGGCATTAAAAGTAATGGTGATAGTGAGAAGTTGAAAGTAACATTTCCAGTTGGTTCATTCAATGTAGCATTATCAGAAATTGAAGAAGTACTTGGGTTAGTAAAGGATGGAGTATTAAATATATGAGATCGGCGAACTAATCGTGATATTTTATTGCTATCCACATGATTAGATTGAATTGTTACTGGAATTGGACCTTTCACTTGTACTTCAAAAGCTATAAAAAGCTTATTATTAATTATTTACTATGAAAATGCCGTCAATTTCAGCATTCTTTTAAAACTTCAAAAAATGAAAGAACTATAAATTTAGGAATAGATTCAAGAAAGTTAACGAACAACATTTTATTGAAAAAAACAACACAAACATAGTTTATGCAGAATTCAAAACTCTTATTTCTATATTGAATTTTAAATCTAAAAAAAGGTATGCATACCCCAATTGCTATATTCAATTTTCCTTTGTTTTTTAGTGGTAAAATCAGCCATTAATGTAACACTCTGCTCCAGTTCTGATATCAATGAAGATATCTTATGTATTCGAATATCATCCAATAAAGTCATCCAAATTGTTACCGCACGATCACTCAATAATTCATTCCCTGCTTTACCATACATCTGTCAATAATACTTCATTTAAATAATTATTGTTCTATTTAAAAAGTTGAATTTTGTTGAAATGCTACAAATGAATACTTTTTAAAACAATAATAAAAAGTGATATTAAAATTTTGTTAATTTTTGTGTGAAACTTCTGTGAATTCGATAGCTCTTTCGTTTTGTTCCTCTTCATCCATTAATATATATTGCATATGCGCCAGTGTCAATAATTTCTTGCCAATTTCGACACTGCCCACTAAGTCACCACCAAATAATCTGAAAAAATTTCCCAATTTCCCAAAATGAAGCAGAAATCAAATTATCAGAAAGATAGGAGAAGGGTCATTTGGATTTAGCAGCTCTTAAGTTAACTTTCTTTTAACAATCAATTTCGAAACAGTACCGCAAATGAAAATTTGATAGTAACTTAAATTTTAAAAAACAAAAATTTCGCAAAAGTTCATAATTCTTAGTATATCTATTTTTAAAAAAGAAAAATTAACATTTACTTAGTTGAATTTTGCAAAAATTGAGCCCATTTTCGACTGATATTTTCCGCAGGCTCATCACTATCTATCAATTGTTCCAACAATTCGATCCACTTATGGGTACAATTTATCGTATTCGGTTTTCCTTCCCATTCGTTTGATTCACAACCACATTTTTGGGTTGCTACACCTTTAAGAAATAAATCTTTCAATTAAAAAAAACAATAAAATTATTTTTACAATAAATTATGAAAATTAATTTTGGAAGCACTTTGATGCCATACAAAATCCAACAATGAAGTTGATTGCAGTATGCAAAAAAGTCATAATTGAGAAAATGATATTTGATAGATAAAATTATGCGACAATTCTTTACCAATAGTATTTTCATGATCTGGACATGGTATTTGTGTTTCACTACAAGCCAACGTACGTGGAATAGTAACGCCGTCCCACTCGTATTCTTCGCAGAATGAACGTTTCCTGCGGAAATTTGTTCCATTGTTAACGGAATAGTTTATAGCACTGAAAGCAGAAAATTTTTCACTTATTTTTTTATTTATTATGAACGAAATTATATCCCAAAAATAGGCAGACGATCAATTGTTTTAATTAATACAAGGCGAAAATTCTTAGTAATCTGTGATAACATTACAATATTATACTTGAGATTTCCTGTACTATTCGTATCACCAATAGTTTAGTAATACCTGTTCTAGGCCTATTATTCTCTTTTGTATTCATATTTGAAGAAAAAATCCCAAAACTATTCTTTTCTGAAAAGTCCTGCTTAGCCTAATTCAAATTAAGAAACAGACACATCTTTAATATTAAATTAATAAAAAGATAAAAATACCTGCTTTGTGTCCTAGCAAATATGAAAGTATCGCAGTAAACAGAAAGACAAAAAGGAAGAAGTAGTACGGTGATCATAATAAAAACCATCCTATTAAATAATCATATAAAGTAAGCAGAAAGTTAATAATTTTGATTTCACTAAAATATTTCATTAAGTGGAACTTCGTTTACCTTACAGCTTTAAAGTATAATTAAAGTCTGGAAACAAAGCTTTCCAAGAAATGCAAACTACAAGTCTCATATTCAAAAGTTTCTGTAAGGTAAAATAGATTTCTTCACAAAAATTTCAATGTAAATACAATTGAAATATTCATCCATTACGATTCTCATCAAGATTATGGAAATTGTTAAAGCAAGATTAGATTTTAGAAAACTTACTTGAAGTTAACCGAAAAATTGTAAAAAGAAGAACGAAATGATACATTGGAAATTAATGGGCGGATAGTTTAAAAAAAACTGGTTTCCATCGTATGGGTAGAAAAATCACTAAAATATCTTAGTTAAAAAATTTCTGTACTACAAAAGATATGATTCATTGCTTTTTAACTAGTAATTGACTCAGAAATTTTAATTTCCTCAAATACTTTGAAGAATTGGATATCAAAAAGCGTTCCAACGAAATATCAACGAAGTACTACAGTATAAGTAGTACAGAAACAGTTCTTTCAGTAATTAATTTAAGAAATTAAATGCGAACTTAGTAATATGCAATTTTCTGTATGCTAAAATTCTTTAAATAATTTCAAAATACTTAAATTCAAAAATTTAACCATTTCAGTTCGATGATTGATAAAATGAAGGTAAACTTAAATGAAGTTTTCTTTATCAAAAATAGAAAGTTTATATTTAAAATCTTTTTGGTAAAATAATAAATGAATGGCTTCATTGGTTTCAACAAACTTTTCAGACAAACTTTGATAATTATTTATAAATATTTATAAACTTTTATTCACAAACTTTGACAATTATAGTAAAATACAGGCAGATAATTAAAATGGAATAATTAAGAAAAAAAAAGAAACTTTTTTGAACTATGTAAATTTATTGAGAAATTGTCGGATATTTTGAAAGCAAATGCTAATTAATGTAATTAATGTTTCTTTTAGCTGTTCGGTTGACTTACAATAGCAGTATAATTATGTTGAAAGTAAGATCTATTATTGAAATTCAGCTCTTTACAACAAGTGGTACCATATGGTACTGTCACTATATGCTGTGTTAGAAATCCCAAATAACTTTATAATAGAAAGTTGTATTCCTGAAATCCTTGCTATAGAAAAATCAAATATTCTCTCAGTCAAATGATAAGATATGCTTTGTTATTCTCTCAATATATGATTCTAAAGAATACTGTAAATAACCAATACCAAATGACCGTTTGTATACTATTAGTTTCATCTGTTTAATGACTAGACAATCTTTCTGCTTTATCATCAGCTTATCTATCAAATGATCTTTTTGTCTTTTTTTGCTATTATTTTCATCAACCAAATGATCAGTTATCTACTTCACTAGAAACGATTTTCATCGAGTATCGCCCAACTGGAAGGGAATGAGTTTCAGCATTACTTGTTCTAAAAAAACAGTTCTCCCGGATCAACAGAAAACAAGGATCAACACTAAATGATTCTACTCCTGATGATTTCTCATATTATAATGTCAAGAACGAATGAAACTGTTCTGCAACTCGACCTGTCCCATACAAAACTCTCTCCCAAAAAGAATTTATCTAAAAAAGGTTCCAAACAAACCTTTTAATATTCGATGATCCATTAAAAATAGTGTGCTGTGTTTCAGTAGATTGGGTCTTTGGCGCAAATTCACAAATCCACTGCTGACTGCTATTGCATCTTCTCTTACTCCAAAAAGCAGTTTTATCAGTTATACAGTAACATTCACAGGACGAGTTGTATTCCAGCCTAAAAGAAATAAATCTGTCAATAATGAAAAAGGAGGGCAGTGAATATTTTCAAATAAATAATTTATGATAAAACGAAAAATCCAACAAATTCAATGTATCTTACAAATTCTGTGAATTTCTTTAGAAAGATTATACATTTGTAAACACACCTTTCAGGTCTATCCATCCAATAACAAGAATTTTCAATATTAAGGACTTGCTTTCGTACAGTTACAGCAATTTCGTTTTGTGCTAATTGATCAACTGAAAAAGCCAGCTGTCCACCCTAAAATATAATTGAATTTGAAAAAATAGATTTTGAGCAGAGATGTTATTTTTTGCTCAGATGATATTTTGATGATTTGAGAATATACTATGTATTGTATGATAGATTGGGGGTGGAAATCGCTTAGATTCATTAATTGAAATAATAAAAATCCTTAAGTTTTACAAATATTAATTGCTATTTCAAGATTTACTCTAAAATTTTCATCAAAGTTGACCGAATTGTAATATTGCTTACTTCTTTACGACATTTTGTTTGAGCTTCGTAGAATGAAAGTGATTTTTCTGTTGAATACGGGACATAGCATCGTCCATTCTGATAGATTGCTTGCGAAGGACATATGGTCATTGGTTCTGGAAATGTGGTTGAAAATATGAACGGAATAGTTTAAGCAAAAATAATTTTTATCAAGTTATATCAATAACAGTGATATGACAAACCAAACAGACATCGCATCCGATATTGCAAACTGATTGGTGTTGTAGGCAGACAAGGACTATTTGGAAATAATGATTGAAGATTTTTGATTCGACAATAAGTGAAACCTTGACATCTGGAGAAATATTGTTGTTAATTAATGAGTAGCTTTCAATTATTAAACAATAATGGAATTTAAATAAAAAGCAGACTGACATGCTAATCATTGTTTGTAGACTGGCTGGATGAATACATTTTTCCCAGTTTGTTACATTTAAGTTTGCTGGCACAGAAGGCAAGCATATTTTGTTGTATTCCTAAAATAACAGAAAAATAATTAATTAATACTTTAAATATTTTTTAGGTATATATTATTTGTGACAGATAGTGCAGAAAAATATTGAAGAAATATTATTTACACAATTCTCTTCATATTTTGGGTTTCAATTCTCATCTCACCTGTTTTTCTTATTTGTTTTTCTTTCAAGAATAGGCGTAAATGTCTCAAATACGCCTAATAAATTTCTCCTAATATATAATACTTCTTACGAAAAAGAGATCACTAATTTTATCACTAATATAATTTTACCACTAATTTATCATTAATTTTATCACCATTATAACATTGATGATAACTAGGCCTTTTCTAATAGATTTCGCCGTGGCATAGCCATTTCTTCTATTTTGTTTGCTACACTTTAGGTGAAATTTATTTGTAGTTTGTATAAATATTTGAAGAATTTGATTTATTTTGATTTTAAGGAAGTTTTCCTTAATTCTACTAAACTAATTAAAAGAAACAAAAGAAACTTTAAGCAAAAAATTCACTCGAATAAAAAAAATTACATGATTTTCTTCAAAGATGTTTCTTGTCTAAAAATCAAAACGTAAAAATGAGATACCAGCTTTCTGGAAATATTAACTGTTCCTGAACTATTCCTGAACAATTCCTGAATCTTCCCAATTTTTCCCCCTTTTTAACTAGTGCAATAAAAGAAATGAATTTAGAATTTTTTTCCGGCAAAAACTAACCCCATTATTTCCATATACAGCAAAATCAACATATATTGAGCTGCCATTTGGACATGAAAATTCGAATTCATTATCGACACAGACAACACTTTGTGATTCAAATGTTGTCATACCTTAAATAATTTTCCTGAATAATTCCTGAACCATCGAAATGTGAGGAAAAATATTTGAAGAGAAAATTTTATTGTTGTTTTTGAGCGATATATATTAACTGAATGACCTTTGAATAACAGTTACATAAGTATTCTAAAATTCATGTAAAACTTAATAAAATTTCTGATTGGATTCATATGGATAATTAAGTTGTATAATTATTTCGATTAAATTTCAAAGTTGCACGTAATGAGAGGTTAAAATGACAAAGTACCAAAATTGCTAGCTGACTGATTACAAAATCTTCCACGGTAACCATTACGACACAAACACTGCGTACTGTCTAATTCATTCATTTCTAAAATTGCTTATCTTCGGTAATTAAATTGTTCAATTTGTTTCGAACTATAATAACTAATAAATATAATTCTAAATAAAAAAGGTAAAACAATTAAAAGTATGTAAATGAGTGGGACAGAGAGACAAAAGGAATTACTCTCACGTATAGGTCGACTGCAAATAAAATAATTATAATTGGAGCAATTGACAAGAGTCCAATCACGGAACATCGATTGTGAATCAATTTCAATGCAACCACCTTGAAGAAAAATAAATGAATTGAAGAAGGATATTGAGAAGATAAAATTTCTTGAATAAAAAGTAACAGATAAGCTAACGAGATACCGTCGGTCATTAGTAATTGATCATCCCAGAAATCAATTTCATCCATATAATTGTTTCGAGTCCATGCATAAACTTTTTTGCTACTATTTAACATCATATGGCCAGCAGTCCAAACAGTAATATTGCATGCTGAAATGAAATTAATTTCCAGAATTTTGTTTTATTGGGGAGAGAATTAAAGTGATTAAATGAAAGGTCAAGATTGATGATAAAGAGAATAGCAATGATTTCAGCAGATATCATAAAAGTACCACTTTTTAGGCAGACTGAAATCATAACAAAAAAGGCATGAAGGCCGACTTAATAATTACTATTCCAACAACATCGGAAATCATTTACATAACTTATCATTGGTACCTCAAGTCAGTTCAAAAATGTGTATCTGAAAGATTGAGTTGGAGTGATCTTATAGGGACGTATATTATTAATGAAACTTTAGTAATAAAACCTTACTAATTATATTTGTCTGAGTAACAAAACTTTATCAGTGGCAGCAACTTTACTAACAGTAATAAAACTTTAGTATGTTTGAAGAAGTGAATTAGGACAATCTCGTAAGGGATAAATATTTTGTAAATGATTAAATTGTACAGAAGAATGATAATGAGTTTGGAATCGAATTAAACGTGTAAGCGGAAAAGTACTTCAACAGTGAAAAGCTAAATGGTTCAAATTCGATATTTTTAACGAGTCGAATTCAAACCTTCTTCTTAATAGGAAAAAAGCAGATGACCCCTGAATCAGTTGAACAAGAAAAATGGTGACACATTAGATGAACGTGTGTGTATATGTGTATGTCAGATAAAATAACATCAATAGAGATTTATAAATTACATAAATTAAAAATTAAACTTCTACAACAAAATGCATTATGCAGTAACAACGATTTAGAGAGGTGAAAATTGAACGGATATGCGCAATCAATTTATCAGACATAGGCATTTTATAAAACTTGAAAAGTTCTTCATCGATAAAATTGAGATAATCTTCAAAATTCTAGACTGTTGCAAAAATTAGTGTTCAAATTGCAGTTTATCGTTAAATTAAATTTGAAGATCAAAAATTTGAAAATCTCATTGCATATTACATTTATTTAGTAGANAGAAAATTTTTTCAAAACTTATTTGAAAGAGACAAAAGAGATCTCTCTAATTTTTTATTTCGATATTAAAAAAAAAATCAAATCGGACCTGAAATATCTCTTTTTAGGTTTGTTAGCAAATACGACGATACAAACAATTGTTGAAGTTCGCTTTCAATCGCCACCAAACTACCTGTAATTTCATATTTCTTTTTTTTGCTCTTACTAAATTCACTTATTGGGAATCATTTTGTCTAGCGATCAAAAATGATCGATAAATTAGATTATCAGATAATAAATAAATGAAAACTGTTAAATCGCACTTTTACTTACGGGAAATGTTTGGTACTAAAGAAAGAAAAATATTTAGTAATTTGAGAGCACTCCAATAGTTGCATATTATTTAAGCCAATACTATAATCGCGAAAGATTGGAATTATTCAGTGTTATTTTATTGATAAGAACAGATAGCTTTAAAATTTGTTCAATATTATTTAATTTGGCTAATTTGTCATTAGTTGTTTTGAGGAATAAAGCACAAATTTTCATATTTTAAACCTCTCTTTTATCACTCCAAACTGATATAACTGATATTAAAGATAATAAAATTCTAAATTTAGCGTAAATTTTGAAGAATTTCAAAATCATTAAAATTCAAAATTAAAAGTAACAAAATCAAAATCTAATTAGCTAATAAGATAATGAGTAAAGTTTAAAGAAATGAAAGAAACGAATTAAAAATATTAAAAGCATTAAATTTACCGCCATCTTCTCCACATATTTCATTTGCTTCAAACCATGTCTTTCTATCTTTAACAATCTTATAACAATCCCAATTAAAATATGTTTCATCATTGTGACATAACTGATAAGCTGCTGATTCTGAAAATTAAAAAATTATTTCGATTTTATTTTAACAAAAGAAATGTTAGCTTTAGTTTTATAACTTACAGAAAATCGAAATGAAATCTATTAGTTAGCAATCTATTAATTGCTTGAAAAATTGATAAATTGTCTACCTTTTCACTTAATTCATTAAATTTCATTAATTTTTTACAATCCAATAATGTTTACTGTCTGTCAATTTACAGGTATGAGAAAAAAGGTAGATCGTAACGAAAGGTTGAAAGTTGATTGAAACATGAAAGTAAAAATGAAAATCATCTTACTGGATGTTAATAGACAAGTTCCATTATTCCAACAAGCATTAATGCTATTTTTTCTCAAGCAATAAATTGGCGAATCACCGGCAATTAGCGTAACTATAAATTATCTTTTACTATATTTAAATGTTTTTTAAAAATTATAATTTTAGAACGATAGATATTTTTTGATAATGAAAGATAAGAAGTAGATTAATTGTGTATGATCATATTTATCAAATGCTTGCACGAATTGATAAGAGCTGATAAGTGTTTGAGTATGACTGTTTATCCTCATTTCATGAACGTTTGATGCTTTCATCTTCAGGTAATGAAATGATGGTGGCTATAGCTATGAGAGGATCAGAATGTATTTGATATCATGTTATATCGACTTTTAGCAATTTATCAAAAATCGAATCTTTGAATTTTATTCCGATGCTTTTTTCTAATCCAATGGTTTAAGTCTGAATTGTTGTTAGCTTAAAATTTATCTAAAGCAATTAATTATCAAATGACAAATAGTGTACCTAAAAAGTAATTAGAATTGTGATAATTAATAAATAACATTAGTTTTAATTAAAATTTTCTAGAAATCTATTTTGGACATTTTATCTCAAAGTAAGAATAACATTGAGAGATCATTATGATGGTGAAAGATCTTGCTGGAAGTAAGCTGAATTAAATAATTCCAGCATCCAAAGCGTAATGAAAGGTCAAATTGAAAAATAAAATATAATTTAATTATTTAGTCCTATTTTTTTTTGGTCGTTTTATTTGACTTTTGACCTTTCTATAAAATCATAAACAAATTTGTTAGTATACAATAACATTACAGAAATATGTTCTATTAAAAATTGACCAATAGTTTTGAGAATAATTTTTACAATGATTAGCAAATTCTGATGAAATAAATACCGTAAGAGATTATTACATACAGCGCCAGCATATCATGAAATTTTGTAGCTACAGAAATGTAATAGAATCGAACACAGTGATTCAGACAGAATTCGAGTATTTCAGTATAAATATTTGATTTGTTATACTGTACACTTGTACATGGAGCAATAAGTAATATCTGATCCACTTTATATTTTCTCTTCCAATGGAATATTTGTTGATACTTTTCTGGAAGTAAAATAATCATTTCAAATTAATCATTTATATTTTACTTTCTATTTCAGTTCTACATGGCAAGAATCATCTTCAAATCTACTAGAAAATATTTCAGTTGTTAGTCGATCATACTAGCAATAATTGTCACGAAGAGTGAATCATAATAATTTTAAATGATATTAATTACTAATTACTAATTGTAATCTTTCAATCCATCTAATTACGAGAAACGAATAAGCAAATTTCGTAAATAAATATTATCAGTCGCTATCAGTAATAAATATTAAATTTCTATCATTGTTGAATTTAAATAATTTTATTTGCTAGAAATATTGTAAACTACCATGTAAACAATAGACGAATGGAATAAATGGGATTGGAAATTTTGTTAATAAAATTATTTTAAGTTGATAAAAGATTGGGTTAGTGATAATATGACCCTGTTAATGTACAGTATTATGTTTGCATCTGTAAAATAGATAATTTATCATAATATTTGTAAAAATTCTTCGAACAGGTATGAAATTTTCTCAGGAATGATTTCATGAGAGAAAATGATAGATGCGAGAGATTAGAAAAACCATTTCATGCTAACAAATCTAAAATGCGGAATATGATTTTGATTAGCGAATTTTCAAATCAAATATTACAAATAAGCTAATAAAAGATTTGTTGATGAAGCTTACAATCTTTTAAAATGGAGAAAATTATTTTTGTTTCTCATAATTTCCGAATTTCCTTCTGAAACATTTTAATTAGTCTAAAATGCAATTGTTTATAATTATTAATTCATTTTGCAAAATCGTAAAAGAAGTGAAGTTAGAACAATTTATTAAAGTAAGCTGTAACGCAAAATGTATGCTTTAGATGTTTTAAGCATTATTTACAGGTATCAGATTTTTGAGTAAATAATAAGTAAATAATCGTATTTGAAGAACTGATACCCATTTTACCTTTCCTATTTTTTGGACAACATTGAATTTAAAACTTTAGGAGAATAAGGCAGCTATCGCAAACTTTTAAAGTTAAAGGCATATTTGAATTACAATTCAGAGAGAATCGTCGGCCATTCAATTCATCTATGGGAAAGTTCTTGATATATGTATGTATCATCATTCTCTTTTGTTAAGCTTTTATCTTTTTCGGCAAATACAGTAGCATGAAACTTTCTTACAGATGCAAAAATTTGCTATATATTTTTAGAAGAATTACAGAATTATACGTCACTAAAATTTGCTACCATCTTTTACAGTTATCTTGCAATACAAAATTTGCAACCATCTTTTACAGTTATCTGGCAATACAAAATTTGCAACCATCTTTTACAGTTATCTGGCAATATAAAATTTGCTACCATCTTTTACAGTTATCTGCCAATACAAAATTTGCAACCATCTTTTACAGTTATCTGGCAATACAAAAAGGTATCAATCAATTTTCCTATCGAAGAGTAACATTTCATTCAATGATATATTTTAAAAATTTTATATTAAAATTAAGAAAAAAGCTTACTGTTAGATATTTCCAAAAAATTTTATATCATTAACCTGATTTTATAATATATTATTGGTTAGCTTAGATTACCACTGACTAAAAGGAATAGAATGAAAACATAGCATTCTATGGGAGAGAAAGCATTTAGTCAACGACGAAACAATTGATATAATATTTTCGAATGTATACATTTTGTGTGCTGTAGCTACGAATCACCAGAACACCCTTTCAAAATTTGTTGAAATTATTCGAATCACTACTATCTATTTCTTTTTCAAAAGCAGCTTCATCCTTCGTACACACACACACACACAATCCTATCAGAGAATTTGAAATTATTTTTTTGAAAATACATTACGATTTTTAAAAGAGTATTTTTGATTATTTGTATAATCTAAAGCCGTAAATGAGACTATCAAATTAAGTTGAAGTATTTCGATGCCAAAAGCAGTACTATCACATATATCAGAAAACTTAATGATATTTGAAAATGACCTTAATGTAAATAATAAGTGAGCTAGCAGACGTACAGTATACCTTGACACCAATTTTTGTTACTGCATATGAATTGCTTTTTAAACATTTTCAAAGCTTGAAGTCTCATTTCTTTTCTTTTTCAGCTAATTATTTTTGCGTCAAAAATTAAACGTTGTGAATTTGTAGAGTGATGAGTTTTCAGTTAATTATTTTTGCGTCAAAAATTAAACGTTGTTAATTTGTAGATTGATGAGTTGCAAAGATGAACCTCAAAATTTGCTTCTTGAATAAAAGAAAATTACTTTCTTCCACCGTATCAATTTAATCCCAAAATTTTTCTGGATTATGGTTATTTTTAAAAAAAATTATATCTTGCAATACGTAAATGAGCAAATATGTTTTCCATTAAAATACTTAAAATGACGAAAAATACAAAAATTCATTACGTTATAATCGCAAAGATCAATTGTCAACACTAACTCCAAGAAAATGAATTGTAACATGCTTTCAGATTAATTCTGTTTATTTCCAGTTGTCGAAATTCATTAATTTTCTTAACACAAAAAGGGATATTACCAAGGAAATCAAGACAATACTTTTTCATTGTGCATTTGTCAAATAATTTTAGTTACCACACAATTCTCCTGCTTCCTCGTCGTCTTTCTGATTTGAAGTAATTTAAAGTAATTCGTTACTGAAAAGCAGCTCAATAAGGACTGCTAAAAATGTAAAATTGATTTAAACAACATCATCGATACTTCCAAGCACTTTTACATATTACAATATCAAGAATGAAGACAGAATAGCATTCCTTATTCCTTTTTTCAATTCTCATATATATATTTTGTGTTTGATTTGACTTTCTTATCGAACTTTTACAAAATCAATCGAAAATTTTTGAACATAAGGAAATAAAAGTTGAAATTGTGCTTAGATCCCATTGCTTTTTCTTATTTTAATTGTTAGAAAATGAAAAAAGAATAGAACCAACACAGTTTTCCCATGGATGTTTCCTCTTTAAAAAAATTTGTTTACAAACATCCAAATTAAGTTCTAGTACGAATAAATGGCCTTATAATTTAAGAAAATATAGCTTTGGATATTGTGTATATCATTTCTTCAAACAGTTCAACGAACGCCTCCTACAGCGTTGTAACACTATCCCTCCGTCCTATTTTCAACAACTTTCACTTCACTACAACTATAAAATAAATTATGATTCAGATATATTAATGCCTACTTCTGCAATTTTAAAAGCTATTAGAAACACCAAATGTTCAGAGTAATGCATACAGCAGTCTACTTGATTTTTATCTGATATGTTCATCTAGTTATTTCCAGAATATCTCATAGATTTTCTACAATATTACCACACTTACCTTCTACTGAAGATTACACTTCCCATTTAAGCAGAAACAGAAAAAAAATATCAACATTGTGTGCGACGCAATAAAATAGAGAGTGAAAAACCAACCAAAACAAAAATAAAATTTACTTCAAAGCAATAGAAAGTTTAAGAAATATTAGACTTGAAATAATAATTACAATAATAATAGTAATAATAAAATAATAATAATAATAGTAGTAATAATAATAAAATAATAATAATAGCAATAATAATAATAGTAATAATAATAAAATAATAATAATAATAGCAATAATAATAAAGAAAGAGATAATACTGATAGTGTTAGGTGGACTACAAGTCTATAGGCTGACGATTAACACTGACGTCAAATGAACTACATAAACGAATGAAAAAAAAAAGATCAAGAATAAAACGAATAAATCGCTTACTGGACAAAAACAAAGACAGTAGAAACTTAAATAATATGCAAAATAATATAAGATCAAAAAAGCTCTTCCGTAACTTCTAAAATAAATTTAACTTAATTTTCTTAATCAGATCGCAGTGCAAACAAATTAGGAAATCCATAAACTCCAAAATCAAAATATAATTCATGCTTAACATTCCAAAATAAAAAAAAGAAAAATGATAAATGATAACAGATGAGCTTCTTTAACAACTTAAAAACAATGAAAATATTGCAATTCAAACCAAAAGAAATCATTTTACAAAAAAAAAAAAAAAAAGTTGATAAGAAACTGAGTTAAAAAAGAAACGACAGCACTCTTACCAAATAACTGTTAAACTCTCCGATGCATCTATAATGAGGGAAAAATTATCGGGGAAATCGATAATATCAATTACTACGGTGAGATATGTTATCATCCTGTCTGTCTAACAAAAGCCCTAAAATAAACAATTAACTCTTTGAAAAAAAAAAATGCATCAGAGATTAAAATAAAACTTCAAAATATACGATAATATTGGATGAGAAAATCAAATAAACACTGACGAAGAAGAAGAATAAGAAGAAGGAAAATGAAATCATATTCATATGAGAAAAAACAAAAGACAGGGAAAAGCAAATTTAAAAAAAGAGAGAGAGAGAGAGAGCTGTGTGGATTGAAAAAATAATTCACAGAAAGCTAAAAAAGAAAAAAATTGACTAAATTAAAGTAGGGAAAATTTCCCGACGAACAGAAATGAAATGAACAAACGAACGGAAGAATTACTTGTGAACACTAAAACCGTGTCCTGTTCCTCTTTCAGGAAACAATCTGAAATGAGTGATTAAAAAATAAGTGGAAAAGGAGTATTTTCATTTTATGCATACGAACGAATCAGTCAATTTAAATCATCAACGATTACAAATAACAGCGATGCTTTTTTTTTTCATTGGGAAAATTATCACAATGTGAATGAGATGATGAGACGACAATGAGAGCTCACATTTCATTTTGTAACAGACTAACTGCCACCCGTTTATGTATTGATGTGATGATGATATAAGTTGGAAATAATCTAAATGTATACAAGCTTGATTTCTAAAAATAGCACGTTGCCTAATTTCAGCAATATGTAGAAAGGGAAAGAAACTGTTTTCTCCCAATGATTATTAACAGATTTAATTTTTAACAAAGTTCAATATTCTTTCACAGCTAACAAATTTTAAGATCTATGTAAATATTTATCTAAATATTTTTTCCACTGCTTCGATATTTCCTCCCTAATCCCATGCAGACTAATTTTTTAGATGGTGATGGATGGCAGCAGCGAAATCGTTGCCGACAACAGCAATACATACCATTCTAATTAATATCATTAAGAAAAGTCAACTAATGATGGGAATTTTATGCATAATAATTTCATCAACAAGCAGAATGAAAAAATACTCGATAATTCCCAAACAGAGCCTTTGTGCAAACATAATACATTTAACCACACCACCCATACAGCTTTTCGATCCATGTAACTTGATAAGAGTGCAGAAATATTAATTTATTCCCTTAAATATCTAATGGAAAACTTAATTTTATTAATTCTTGAATCCCTCCACCTAAATGTGTCAATTTTAAGAAACAGAAAATTTCAGTCAATCTAGTAAAATTGCAATAAAAGAGGAAACAAGGATGAACCAAACCGAAATGCAATAAATAATAGACCCATAGGTAGAATTTTTCATTTTAATATAGAAATTACTATGAAAAGTAATTTCTATATTGAAATGAAAAATATGTCAAATCAAAACATTCAATTTTCAGCCGTTAAATTGGTGATGCAAAGCTTATTATTAGTTGGCCTTTATATGAAAAAAAATCACATATGAGAAAAAGATGTGTCTTTGGCATGAAAAATTTTTCAAACAATATTCTCGGCAAGATTGTAATGATGATGTACCAGAGCAAGCAAATCAATGTTTACGGGTTGCTGACGATACCGCTTGACACTTGAAAGACACCTTAAATTTTAACTGACATTCTTTTAATTTACTGAATCTCGTTAAAAAATTATAAAATTGAATCATTTTCCCAAATCTACCAACAATAATTGTTTTAATCTAGGCCATTAGAGAGACGAAATTTGTGATTTTAAACTCTAAAATTCAGTACCTGAAGAGTTCGATTACCCAGTTGCGTTCCGTTCAGTGAAGTAATTGCTGTAACGGCATCTTCATATTGTCCCATTGTTACAAAGCCATATCCTTTACATTTTCCAGTCGAAAAATCTTTTATTATCTGTAAATGAAATTCACTCTGATATAATAACTTAAATATGCGCTACAAATTAAAATCAAAGATGAAAACGCCAGGTTTTCTGTTACGTGATTATTATCGTTATACGACTATATATCATAGAACTCATTACCCCCAAATATTACTCTGATCTCTGCTTTTCTCCAGTTAAATGTAACAATATTTTGTACGCAGTCTAATGTAACAATGCCTGCCTTAACACTTAAAACAGCGCCAAATGGTCCGAAAAGTTGCCATAATACAGCATCTTCCGTTTCAGGTGGAAGATTGTACACAAAAATACACCATCCAGTACCAACAACACTCCCACATGTCGAATTTGCTAGTGCAGCAAGCTGGACTGGTGAGGTGCTAGTACCTGCAAATAGATTACACCCTCACTTGCCAAAGTTTTTTTAGAATGAAAATTCTCTTTTTCAATCATGTATACACGAAAGATACACTTACTTATTGCTAAACTCAATTGCTGGGAAATCTCAAACAAAAATGAAATTCTGAAGAATTCGAATATGATTATAAATACTATGAAATGATATAATATATAAACACCTGTCTCATAACGAATATCTTTCTTTTCTTTAAAAATCTTGCAATAAAGAGCCAAAAGTTAAATAATATAATTCCAAGATATGTCGGAATATTTAGGAAGAGCGAGACAATCTGTATCTACTCAGTGAAACTAAAAAAGAGTTCGTAATAATTTTGAACTTCTTTCTCAAATTTTCGAGATACTTTGAAAAAAACCAAAATTAAGGCCTCACTCCAAAACCAGCTTCCAGTTAACAATTAAATTGATAAAAAGGAAGTTCCTCATAGAGGTACTTATTACTAGAATTAAAACTTAAACTATTTGTATAATTAATCAGAAGAATATATATAATGACACCTAAAAACAAAACCTATGCCTCATCTTGTTTGCATTTTCCAACGAATTCTAGAAATGTTTCAAACATATCCAGCAGATGCAAATACATGACAGGCTCCACAAATTTGATTTAAATTAGTACCAGTAGCAGCAGCCATTTGCAATAATTGTGTGGTAATCAGCTCAGGACTCGATGTCGTAGCTGTAGTTGCAGTTGTTGTACCAGGAGCTCCAGCTAGTGGCGTATAGCGGAAACGTCCTGCTTGCGGTGTGTGGTGTATTGGACCGGCACCAATTCGACGCCCAGATGTTGTAGAAATTGAACTCAAAAGGGCAAGAGGCATTAACGCTGATGCTGCTTGGGCTATCTGAAAGTAAAGAATTATTTACTTTGTCCGCTAAAAAAATTCGCTTGACAAAACAAAACAAAAACTTTTTGGGATTATGCAAAACGGGAAGATCTGATATGTGGAGAACATTATTTAGGAACTACATCAAGGCAAAATACCAACATATTGTGCATGTTGATACAAGAGAAATTTTGACATGGAAAAATTTAAAATAAAAAAATTCCATGCATATGTTCAAAGAGCTTGAAAATTGCTCTTACATAGTTAAAAGTAGTTGGAAAGCAAATTTAAATTTCTGAAACACAGTCCTCAGAGACATTTTACTGCATCTTTGAATATTTCCCTAATATCACTTTTTCTTATTCGATATTTATGAGGACATTTTCATTCAAAAAAAAAGATTTCTAAAATCTTCAAAAATATCGTGGCATAAGACCTGAAGTTGTGCCTTTTGGGCATTTGCTGCAGGGCTGTTTGCAAATTTAACAGTTATGGGTTCCGTGCAACCAGCTGGAATTTTTCCATTCAATTTTTCGATAGCATCTTCAGCTTCGCTTTTCCGATCAAAACGCACAAAACCAACACCTTTTGATATCCCTTGAATTGTTTAAAAGAGAATATGTTAATGAAGAGCTGACACTACAAAATATTTTTCTGCCGATCTCTAACGGATTTCAATAATTAAAAACTGTCATGCAAAAGTCTCTCCTTAGCATGATTTACCTAATATTAAAGACAACATCACTCATAATAACATACAGCAACAAACTTATCACAGAAAACGTATCAATGAGATTAAAACTGAGTAATTTATCTATTACCAGTAACATTATCGGAGAGGATTCGTGATGTGATGATCTGCCCAAAAGGTTTGAAAAGTGCTTCTAAATCAAGTTGGCCCATCGTTTTAGCCAGGCCACTCACATATAAATTGGCTCCTTTGATAGATTCGCTGCTCGGCCGCGCAAATGACACCTTAAATATGAATATATAAATATGTTGACTTCTTTCGTCATCATTACTGGCACCTTCCATATTCATGACTTCGCATCAAATCAACAACTATCATTAAATTACTCTATCGAAAATACCATCTTTTTCACATTTCCTGACTTCTTTCCATATTTCAGGTGAACTAAAACGAGAGCCGGATAGCTATGTCTATGAATAAATGAGAAAAATAAGAAATTATATTATAAATATATTAAAATAAATGCAGAGAGTCCAAAAATTTGCTGGTATCAGAGTTCATTTCAGGCTTCGTTTACTATTGGCTTTACTAACTTCAATTTGAATAACAAATACAGGAAATTCAAAATTTTAGAAAGCTCCAGAAATGAGGGAATTCCATGCAGAAGTGAAAATATTTCACAATCCAATAACAAATAGATGTTACAAAAAAAGAACGAAGTTTTTAACTGAAACTTGGAAAATCCCAAAGAAACATATGAAGCAAATCAGGGAACACATATAAAAGAACGGTTGAAAAGCGAACCTTTATGGTTTTGTTTTGTAACCTGAGACCATTTAATGAAGTGACAGCCTTGTAGGCATCTTCTTGACGGAGATAATTAACAAAACCGTAACCAAGACTCTGACCTAAAAAATTGAAAACTGAAAAGATAATGGCAACAAAAAAATTGAAAACTGAAAAGATAATAGCAGTGAAACGTAAAGCGAAAACATAATATCTCAGCGGATTAAATTCAAGTGATGTAAGAGTTAACAAAAATGCTATTAAAAAATCAGAACATATAAAGTTGAAATGCACGAAAAAATTTTAGCAGCAAACAAAGGAAATAACTAAAACAGCGTGCTATTTTCACGAAACGGCTCTAATTAAAGCATGTTAGAATGAAAATGGAAAGTGGAAGAAAACTCAGAGGGAGAAGGAAATAAGAAAGCTATTAGTTATCATCGTTAATAACAAATAAATTTTCTTCGAAGAGAGTCGATACGATGAGTTGCTTTGAAATGAAACAAGTGCCAAACCAAGAGGAAGCAGTGAACTGCCACTTTATTTTCAATTTGCAAAGTGTGACGTTTTTTCCTGGTCTCAAGTCAGTGGCTTCTAAATTAAAGTATCTACATTTTATTATGGAAGCTTTTAATTTAACGAACTTCTCATGAGATTTGAAATAAATTCTTCTATAAAGCTTGTACGGTTGCAAGCTACAAAGAATTGAAAGTCCATCCGACATAAACTATTAATCGTTAGTAAAATATACACTTACGATGCAATGAATTCAATAAATAATAATAAGGAGTCCGCTATTTTATCCCTATTATAATACTTCAAAAAAAAAAAAAAACAGTACGAATTTTGATTGCATTAAACACTTCTGCACCACATTCATTACCATGAAATAAGGGATGTATTCGAACCAGAAAATTTTGCATTTGCCCTCTTCTTTCTCTTTTTTCTCATTTTTTTACCAGATTAGTTAATTCCTGGAGTTATGAGTATTATCTCTTGGCCATATTTTCCGTGCTCATAGCAATTAGCAGAAATAAAAAATATGCACAACTTTTGTGGGCCGATAAAAACCTATTTTTTGTGATCGAAAATCAAAAACCATCTGCATAAATGCATTATCATTTAGTGATTGCTGATCAACTCGAAATATTATTGATGATGTTTAATCCTACTAGTGAGTATTATCATAAAACGTTCCGAAACTTCATCCACAATACAAAATGTCTTGATTTGAAACATTCCATATATAATTCTATATAGATTGATTTAATTTAAAAACTCTATTTTAAATTTAAAAATTTAAAATCTTAGTGTGCCTTGAAATGAAAAAAAATAAGTCCAATACAAACGAACCCCATCCAAGCAAAGAAAAAAGATAATTTTGTTTAATTTAAAAAATCAGTAAAAACAAAAAAAAATCGTATTTGAAAACTAAAATAAATTGGTTCTCTCTTTATTATCAAAAACTCCTTCATTCTGGAGATTCCATACTAATAACAAGGCATAATCAATGTCGGCACCAGTATGACCCTCCAGATGTTTGTAGGAATACAGAAACCAACCATCGTAACTGAAAGTATATTAGAACATAAGACGGTACTAACCAGTAACTTTGTCGCGTACGAGTTTGCAGGAATCAATTTCGCCAAGGGTCGAAAACAACGCATGCACTTCTTCTTGAGTCATATTTTGTGGCAAATAATTGATAATCAAGTTTGTTGCTTTAATTTCACCATCATTTTCAAGCGTTGGAGAATTTGACGGCAACATAGATGATGAAGCATAACACTAAAAAATTAGCGGTTTTTAGAAATCCATATCCATTAACTTCTCGAAATGTGAAAAATTGGGAATCCACTAAAGAAACCGAAAAATTTCATCAAATATCAAAAAGAGGACGAAATCTAGTAACTAAGGTTGAAAACCACGCAAATTAGTAACGACCAAAAAAGAAAAAAATGTAGGAACGGGAGCTCACACTTCACAAGTATTTTCTCCTAAATTACTAACTTCTTTCGAAATTAGATTTCACTGAGTAAGGCCTGAATTTCCAATAAAGTAAGAAACTAGAGTACAAAAGTCTTTATGATATGATTATTTATAAATACCTGTGCATCAGACAAGTAAAAAAGCCCCCTCTCCCGCTTACAATCCTCATTACTTTGCCATGAAATCAATACCTCCATATAAAGTAGTTTCTAACCAAATACGTAAAAAACAAAAATATGAAGTAAAAAAATTCTATTGAATTGATTTCTAGCACATAATAAAAAAACACATAGTAAAAAAACATAATAAAAAAAGACATAGCCCCAAATAAATTAAATTTAACAACTGTATAAAAATTAGGTTATTGCCTTACCTGGCTGCTATTACCATTTGAGAGAACTTGAGATTGCTGTTGCTGCATAACAATGGAACCTGCTTGACTATCCATAATTATTTCACTGTGCCACACGCACACCTTCTGCGCGACGGTAAGCAATTACCAAACCTTTGAAATAATTTGGTTTGATATTTGACCACTTCCCAGAATATTTTCGTTGGCACTACGGAATCTTTTTTCTCACTGAAAATTAGCGAAAAATTTTTTCTAAACGCAAATAGAGACGACCGAACGACAAATACTTTAAGGCATAAAATCTTATAATCGTATTGATGTGCAAGTTAAATACGAGCAAAAACCAAACAGAACGCATCCTAAAAATATATATTCCAAAACAAATAATAGCATTAAAATTTTGAATTGCTAGCACTAATATATGAATTATTACAAAACCATAATTCACTTTCTGTGAATAGGTGATTGGATTCGAAAAACAACGGCTTAAGCCCCAAAGCTCTATCCACTCTCTTTAATATTATCTTGAACTGTTACAAAAAACAACAGCTTCAGCCATAATAGACATCTTCCATTTTATATAATCTTTAGCAATGACAGATAAAAATGGGATTATGGATCAAAAAGAGCTCATTACAAAATCATCAACATTTCATCAGCGTCATAATTCAGTAATGAAGAATATTCCAAGTGGTACACAAATGGAAACTGAAAAGGAAATATAACATTCATAAATCTTTATGTTTTCAAGAAAAGTGAAAATATCATTCTAAAAATGATCAATGGGTTTTCAAGGAAAAGATAAACCACTTCATCGCTCATTGATATATCATTTCATGCTTGTTTAACAGAAACACAAATATCCTTAGCTTAACACGATTAAGTTTTTGCATAACCTACAAGATAAACCGAGATAGATGCAGTTACGAGTAAGTAATGCAAAATTTCATTGATTTAAGTATTGAGCGGTAATAGTTAATGATAAGAGATGAACGTCTTGCTTTAGATCGATAATAATTACGAAATAATCATTAACAATACCACCAAATATTTGAAATAATTGCGAGCTTAAAGATAGAACAATTCAAGAATGCTACATCCCAAACTTACAAATGAAACTAAAGAACGCTTAGCAATAAAACAGCACTTACAGATTATAACCAATAGTTTTCAGACAAAATTTTTTAGAAGTCGAAAGCTTGTCGAGTACAAGACCAGAAGAGTTAATCTGCAGGAAGTGTTGTTTTTTTGCATGGTGAATGCAATGCGAGATCTACCAAATCTCGAAATATTTAACTCAAAAACTCAAGTATCAAAGAAAACTATACGAGTCGACACTCCAGCTCGTCGAAGTATGCCCAACAGTTTACAGAGAATCCACGAAACTCAAGAAATGCCCATTTTCACAACAGGCCGTGAAACTCCGATGTCTAGCAATGCAATATTTCTTGGACCGGAAATTCATGGTGACCTTTAACACCTGTTCATTGATTTTACAGCATCTTTGAAACCATTACGAGATAAGTTGCTCTTCGGATCATCAAAAATGATAATTTCATTTAATCAGATCAGTTGGGAGTAATTCAGATTCGTGGACGGTCCGAAGACACCAGACTTCATGGACTTACTCTGTAAGTTGGGAGAGATACTAGGTCGGATAGTTTATACTGGTTCGTAGTTATCTTAAATACCTGTCATATGAGCAGAATGATATGAGAGAGAAGAAGAGAAAGGGAGAGAACTCTAGTTATTAGTATCTTACAAAATGTGAAATAGATTGAGTTGCACAGAACTTTCAAAAATAAACAACAAAACATGAAAATATTTCGCGTCGTCTTTCCTTCCAAAGTGGTAAATTGCAACTTCATAACTATGTAAACAATGCCAGTATTAGAAATAGATTTAATACTACATTATCCAACAAATCTTTTCCAACATCAGTTATTTCTCATTTTCTTAAATGCAAGTTTAATTTGAAATAATACTAAAGTTCAAAAATAGAAATCAATGGAAGTTTTGATAGCAAGTAAATAATACTTTTTGTCTATAAGTATGATATATACTCAAAAGTGTGCATTAAACATTTAGCTTCTATTTTAGCACGAAAGTTTAGACAATTACCGCAAGCACTACTACCTGTGAGAATACAACTTCCATAAATTATCGTTCGCACAATTCTAAAACCGTAGGAAACATTAAAATAAGATAACAAATTGGTCATCAAACAACAATTAACGGAGGATGTTGTGTCATTAAGATTGAAAAATTTTAAAAATTAAAGACATCTATTTTCTCTTGCTTCATCTATTTTTTCTATATTTTTGTAATTAATACAGTGTTCTATTTTCTAATAGGAAGTAGCATTCCCTATTTCATAAAAAGTTTCTTTAGATGAAAATTATAGATTAATTAGTTAAAAATGAAATTCATTTGGAGTAACATATTGCTAATTTAGAGGATATAGCATTGATATAGGCCGGCACGGCATCCTCTTGACAAAACCATTATTTCAATTATGAAATGAATAAATTTGCGGTTTAAAAATACTGACAAGCCAGGCATTCTTATTTTTTTCTGCAATGCAATCCATTCCGCTGCAAGAATGTCATTACACGAATAGAATGGGAAAAATAACGAATAGATTTCCGTGTATACTAAGAGAGCCAGTCCTTAAAAGATCGTTCTAGCTAAAAGTACCTAGAGATTTCTAGGTTTGTCAAATTGCTAATGAAAGAATGAGAGTGGAAATATGGATTTAAGAGGAAATACTTTTCATTTTATGTTGACTACAACAGTGGGATGATTGAAAGAAGGATGACAATAGAATCGGCACTAAAAACGGGTAGGAGTCGGATTTTGTGTCCCCTTTATGGAAGAGATGACAACTATAGTTAAAATCACAGTACATTCTTCGTTATTAACGATTCATAAGTGCAATAATTGCGAATAGTGAACTTTTCTTTCGTTTACATTGCTTTTGGTCTAGTTTTGAAAAAGTTGAGACTCGACAGATCATACAATGTTAATTTGTCTCGTAGAGAGAAAATTACGGAAACTATATTTCTTGGAAAATGAATATTTTCGAAATTTTAATTAATTTGAAACTACTGATCATTTATGGGTTAAAAAGATAGGATAGGAATTACTGATTTGGAGTTCGGGTCGAACATATGAAGAGAAAGGCATCAAATGAAATACTACGTTAAAAAATTCTGACATATGTTTAAAGATATGGTTGAAAATTAAGGATAATTAAGGATAACAGCACTGAAGATATGTACGTGAAAATTTCGTGAAAATTCGTGAAAATTTAAAAAAACCTGTACATTCAATGTAATAACTAATAGCTTCGAATGTAATTGGTATGTTTGGAACTCGTAATATGTTTGATATATTTCATTTGAAAGGAAACGAGTTGTGCTTCGGATCATATCATTGGCAATATAATGTATCGTCGCGGTGCGTTGCTCAAATTGCTTAATTTCAAAAGGGACACATTTTTGGCATCATGGTGACAATACATGTGAAAGTGATAAATCATTATTGAGAGTGTAAAAGATCGGGAAGAGAAATTCGTATGTTATCGATGGAGAATTAGTTTCTTAAGGGAGAGAGAGTGATGTGAAAAGGAGGCAATAAAAGGAAGATGAAAATATGTTTTGAACTTGAAAGATGAAATACAACGAATATTGACAACAAATTTGTCTTGTGTTATTGCAATAATACCCGAAATATTATTCTCGACTCGTCTGTACAAGCATATATCACAGGTGAGAATAGACAGAAACACAAATTTATGAATAGGGAATTGAGATTTCAAATACTTTGACATACAGGAAGGATAATAATTCTGTTCTGTTCGTTGACGTTTCGTCCAGTAGAAGATGGAAAAATTGTAACATCCCATGAAGCATCGACGTTTTAAAGCAAAGGAAGAAAACAATGATAGCTATATTCATAAGTTGTTTTTTAAATTTTTGTAAATCATATTCTGTATGAAAATGACTCTTTCTACATTGTTAGTAATACATGAATGAATTTTGTGAAATCGAAATTACTTAAAATCCGAAATCGCATCAATACTGCAAAATAAACAAGAAAAAATCATTCAAACGTTTTGAAGTTTTACGCATAGATACCAGAAATCCAATATATCTTTTTAATGTATTATTTTACTTTGAAGTAAATAAGGATTTACAGCATTATATATCATCTTAATACACTGCCTCTAAGCACTGCATCAATTAATATCATGAAATCGCTTTTGCTTTCCAAAAAATTTAGTAAAAGAATCATTAATTTAAAGAACTGAAATCATTACATCATAAATAATTTAGTTAAACAATTTCTTCAGTAGCTTTTAAGAAATTTTGAAATTCACTTCCTATAAATCCATTTTGATGACAAAAATCATTCGTTATTTCTAGCTGAATTAATTTATTAATAAAACATCTCAAAACGTTTGATCATCCAAATTCCTAGCATTTTTATAAAATTAAAAGTGTTTCTTATCATTGAAAACTGTTTCCAGTATATTAGTTCCAGATAACGTAACTTACGAAGCTTCAAAGAAATCAATTATATGAAAATGATAAGAAATGGAATAATGACAGTGGAATGATTTATGATAGATTGTCCAACTTCTCCCATTCTAATTCTCATCTCGTTATGTTAAGATAGGATAGACCGAACACGTGGAATTAATAATAAAATATATAACTCATGTTGTTTATTTCTCGTAAAAAAAAAAATCTTTGATCTATAAGAAATCAATATATTTTTGAGTTTCGTAATAATACACAAATAGGAAAGGAATAATTGAGGAGTTAATGGAAAGCAGCAGCTCTATACGATCAGAGTTTATCATATTTATATTATAACGTAAGCATAGAAATAAAGTGTCGAAGACGGTAAATTATTTTTGAGCGATGAAATTCAAAATATGCTATAAAAACAAATGTTTAATAATAATTTTAATCAATTAAAGAGGAATAGTTAGTTCACTGAGATGCTCCTTACTATTTAGTAAATTATTATTTACTCACTTAAATGATAAAACTCATTGATATCAAATGATGATAAGTTAAAGCAATCATGAAACATCCCATCTCTCCCCTCCATCCTACTTTATTAATATAAATAGATTCAAAATCGAACAGCAACAGTTGTGAAGATAGAAATCGATGAATTAATTGATGAATCAAGCAAATTGAAGTATTAAAATAAACTAGTAGTTAAATGCAAAGCTTTACTGATTTTCTATCAATATACGCAGGCAGCATCATTTTAAATTCTTACTCAGACATGGATAATTCATGAGATGAAATTTTTAAAAATAATTTTTCTTTTTTAATAAGATTTATTATAGATGAAATTTTTTATGAGAATAATTTTTTTCATGATATGAAATTTTTTATGGGATAATTTATGAGATGAAATTTTGAAAAAAATAACGATACCTATTTTTGCGAAAAATTTGTTTCATTTTCTTTGACAATATAATTGTAAGAAATTAATGATGGATTGATTGATCGTAAGAAATTAATAGTTGATGAGATTGTTTTTAGTGACGTCAATATACGTATAAAGTTGCATTTGAAATATTGGGATAAAAATTGATGCGACAAAAATTGGAAGCAAACAAATTGAGCGTAGGCTAAAGTAAAATAATGCAAATAAGTATGAAATATCTACAGCACGAATTGCAATACTATTACCGTGAAAATGTGCCACATTTTATGCCACTGCAAATTCTCCTTTCATTAGGGGCTTACCGAGTATAATTTATTTTACTACGATTAGTATGATTAACACATCCTTCTATAGGATTTGTATAATTAATGTATCTATCACGAATAATACGATTAATTTACCTTATTGCGATTATTATATCTCTGGGAGCATAATCTTAAAATAGACATGGAAAGAAAATAAGTAAAAACAATAGCTCATTCTGAAAACATCAAGAAACATTTATTAAATCAAATTATTCAGACATTAACATACATTTTTATTATTTAGATTTTATAAAAGATGACAAATTATTCTTTTCTAAGTAATAAATATATCCTTCGTGTGTTTCGTTCCCGAATAATCATTCCCACTAATAACTTCCGGCAAAGTTTCTTGTGGTACTTAACACTAGATTATTTTCTTGATTTTAGAGTTTTTAAATAATAGTATTATTGCCATCGCTTAATGCTCTTAATATACTTCGTCTACTGCAACTCAGTTTAGATGTCTGATTCGTTAACAAATTATCAATATCGTATTTCTGCAAGTTCTAGATCAAGCTACAGAAGTTTTTTATGTGGAACAAGCACTGAAAATGAATGAACAAAATTTAACATTCTTTTTAAATGCAAATTACTATGTGCTTCATATAACAAATTCGATGGTATGATAATTGTACGCTTCTCTAATACTCTAAGAATTAAAAATTAGATAATGATAACTTAGAAAAAGTACTGAGCTAATTCATTAACACAGTAAAGTGTTCAATAAAATCCTTTCAAAATAATTATATTGAAGTAATGAGTATTCTTACTATAATATCTCAATTGATTCCACTGAAATTTACCACATTATGAAAAAAAATTCTCATATCTGAAAATAAATGAACTATGTATGAGATGATAAAATTGTACGAATAGTTCACTAACTTTTTTGAGTAAAACTACTGATATGTTTTTGAATCTTTGAAGAAAATTTTTTTTTAAATCCTATATTCATGATTTTCTTAATTTAAACTCATTTTTAATTCAACATAAGAGATTTGTCATCATTTTAGACCAGGAAAGTGATCTGAAATCGGAATATCCGGAATATTTTTTAACTTTGAAATTATGAAAAACTTACATAAAAGCATTTAAAGCATTGATTGACTGAAAAAGAATTCTTCCTTTAATTTTTTATGAAAACGTAGTTTCTTTAAAAAGTTTCCTCAGATTAGATGATAAGCTACCAGAAAGTTAAGAAAGTAGACAATAAATAGCAAAATCTAAACCTTTAATTCAATAAATAGCAGTTCTTCCGGTAAAGGAATGCCTTTCAATTCAGCAAATTGAGCTTTTCATGCCTTCCAATCCAGCAAATTGAGCTTTTCAATACATTTCAAGCTTTCAAATCCAACAATATTCATTTCATAAAGGATCAAAGTTATCTCAAATAATTGAGAGCTATTTCATTCCACATGTTTTATTTCAATATGTTGTTATTCACTGATAATCCATTTCAAAAATATTTTTTGTTTCGTCAGAAGTTGAAGGAACGGAAAATTGAAAAACTTAGAATACATGCTTTCTTTTCTAAACTATGATTCGTCTCGAACAAACTTCTAAACAAATTTGTGCCGACTATGATGCACAATTATTCCGATTAATTTTCATTACGAAGAAAGTGAACATGGAAAAAAGAAGAGATAACTTTCCAGAATTTCTTTCAACTTGTGTATATACATGTATATAGATATATATATAAAGCTAACCCAGTAACTGACAATGTCATTGGACACCAAACAATGTTCAAATAATCGCTAATCCCTTTCTGTCATGGACGAAACATTACATACATCGTTGAATGAAACGACAAAGCCAGCCAATAATCTCAAAAGACAGCTTTTTGAGACAACTGTGACATATTTGTTCTAACTGTTTTGTTCTTATTACAAAGAAATTTTTCTCGAGAAGCATCCTTTGATCATTCTTCATTTTTCCTTACTTTTATACATACATATAATGGATTGGTGACCTATATGTATCAAGAAGAAATAATCTAATAATTGGTTACTTCTGAATCTTTTTTCCGGTACAGAAATAAAACTTGATAGAGATTAGTTTTGGGTTAAAACTAAACATATTTCAATTCGTTTTAACATCTGTGCGAGAAATGGGTCGATAAGAAGGCGTCAATTGTAAATAAAACAAAAATATTTACAATTGTTGGCAGTAGAATATGATATTAGAATTTTACAATAAATCTCTCACGTTCTTACTTTTCAGTCTAAAATTTAAGTATTCCCTTCTCATCTCATCTCTCACCAATGACAATAAAACTAACTAATTTGTTTGAAAGTTTCTGCAAAGAGCTGCTTACTTAGCACAGATATTTTCTGTTCGGGAAGTGGGAATTTTCCTATCCTCTCTATTATTGACTGATGAAAGAGATTTGATTTTCTGTAGGACAGAAGTCGAGTATAGTTTGAATGTTTAAAACTAAATTTATTGAATGCAACAATTTAACAACTCTCTAAATCAAAATCACGAGTGAGACAAATTAGTTCAAAACTGCGAGGCTAAAAATTTATTTCACTCTATGTTTAATAAGAAAATGAAGTTCAATCCCGATAAATTCTTTTTCTATCATCTTCAACTTTCATAATGCAAACCAAAACCTAGTCTTGAAATCCAAAAGCATTCATCTCTTTAAAATTCATAAATGGTAAGTCTTCAACGCTCAGATACGAAATTGAATAAAATGAAACTAGTTATGTTATTTTGAGTAATAAAGTAGAATTTAATTAGCAAATTGGATTAAATGAATTGCAATGAAATGCACAAAATGGGATTGGAATAAAATTGAATAGAAAAGAGTAAAATGGAACTGTATCAAATTTTGTAGTGAAGTTTGCAAGTATAGCATACAAATCTATTTAGACTGTTAGTTTCAGTTGATTAAAAAAAATGACTCAAGAGGCGTAAATTCTGACTCAAGTGAAAAATTCACTGTCTCTCTTTCGCTCATAATTTTATTCACGAAATTTCTTTGAGCCTTTTGTTTACATTACAATTCTGTAAAGATCCAATGAGGTCACTGAATAGTTATGTGGAATGTGAAGTTCACGAAATCAAATTTTTCTCACTAATATTGAGGTGATTTGCGTTTTCCGGTATTAAAATGAACTACTCATTTTTCGGTATCGAAATAGAATTATTCATTCATCAGAAATAATGATGTTGTCAAGATGTTATTAGTGTAAGAAATAATGTGTTATTAGGATGACATTAGTTTAGTAGCTTTTTCATATTGCATAAATGCGCTAGATCTATAATATAGTGAAGGAATCAACTACTTTACATTGTAAATAGAGAAACAAAACTTCATCGCTGGCTTTTTCATAGTTTAAAAATATTTTAAAAATAAACAATTATTTTCTAGGAAAGATGACTGGAGAGAAAGGTAAGTAATTGATTGGCGAATGATCCTTTTCATCTAAACTTCGAGCAACAGCTGTTTTAAAAAATAGGACATGCAAATGGTCTTTGAAAATCACGAAATTGTTAAACCCAAAAAATCACAAAATCATCCGATCAGCTCTCTTGAATAATCAAACGTATATTTTCTTTTCGATTAAATTCTGACTTACTTCAACTTAATTCCGATTGGATTTATGTAGACGCTACACCATTATACCGAAATGCAACACATATTTTGTTTCACTTATTGTTGACCAATTTTCTTTTAAACTGAAAACAGAGGAAGTACAGCTGTTTAGGATTGATAATTGTCTGTGATCAATCTGCTATATGCTTTCCATAAATTGCATTTGTACCAAAAAGTTTATTATACAGACTTTTAAAGAGTATGGATGCAAACAGGAAAATTTTTTTGATCAATTTACTAAAATTTCTAGGCGAAGAAAGCGTTGTAGAGAAAATGGAAGTTTATTTCATCTGCTCATGTGTGAAACTATCATCAAAGTTCACTGATCACATTGAAAGTAATCAGGCCATTTAAATTTGAATTGAAATAATAGACTCTTTCATATCATTTAAAGTTGAAATAATAGTTTAGTCGTCGGATATCAAATGAAAATGAAAGAGAATGAGCAAAATTAAAGGCAATAAGAAAAATGTCATTCTCAAAAATGATATAAAAGGCAAATGGAAAATTAAAGAAGTAGAGAAAACAGGATGTCATTTCAAATTAAATAAATAAATAATAAATATACTTACCTCGGTTAAAAAGTTATACTATTAATCGGTGGAGAATGATACTGCTTAAACATTAATAGTAATATGAATTTCAAAAGTTTTTTATTATTGATAAAGACCATAGCGCATTAACCAGTGTTCTTGATATGCCATTCATGTCATTTTTCGATAGCTTGATCATTTTTCGACAGTTTGATTATTCGACTGAAACTGTTAACAATATAAAGAGAAAAAAACAAAAAAGTACTTTTAGATTTTTAATCAGTCGGATCTTTTAATTGACAAATCGTTTGAATACGCTAATATTTGAATTAAAAATTTTCTTCTAAAGGAAAATTTTCAAATCCCTCTATAGTTCATACATTGAATGCTTGAAGTTTTGAATTATTCAGGCTCATATCTGTTTTCAAAATTTTCTCTGGATGATGTCAAGGAATGGAAGTTTCAAAAGAACCAAGGCTAGGGAAACGATATGTCATGGAAAAAGGGAAGTTCTCAAGCAGGTAAAACGAGTACATGAAAATAAATAATTTTATAATCAATTTGGAAACTTCCCATTTTTTCAAAAGTTGGAATTTGATAATTAACTGCATATCATTGTTAACGATAGATAGACGGTCACACCTCTTAAAAGGCAAATTCTACCTAATCTTCTCCTTTGATAAGACTTGGTCGCACTCATCTCTTTGATTACACCGCTTGCTGTCATTCACTATATAGACAAATACGTAAACTGTTCTTCCCTCAGCCTGACCTATAACCTCTCTTCACTTATGCTCCTCTATTTTTCCTCCAATATTATTAATGTTTTCCTGCTATCCCTGCCCACAGAACCATATCTTGTCTCCGACATTCTATTAACCAGTGCCAATTATGCTTCTTCCCATTAGATGCTCCCCTTAGTCGTTGAAATGCATTAGTGAAATAGCTCATAACAGACGGCGACAGAAAATGAAAAGTGATAATGTTTTTAGTATAGCAGGTGGTGAAAGAGATGCGAAGTAATATAATTGATATGATTAGTGAAGTGAGGAGTCAACCTTGTTTTGTCATTGGTTTATATTTGTCATATAGTTCCATGTAAAAGGTACCGATAATACTGTAGAGCATGATGGTATAAGTGATATAACTTCGAGCGGAGAATGGATATAACCTGTCAGAGAAGAGATTTTAGAATTAGTTTATGAAATGTCCTCTGATACCATTTAAATATATTTCAGATGAGATACATATATGTAAAAATACTTTGACTGTGTGAATGAAAAGCCTCGTGTTTGGTAGTTTGTAGTATCGTTTTAAAACGTTTCAAAGAGGTTATGTATTCCAGGTTGCGCAGGTGTGATGGTATCGTCGCGTTTCGTGCTAATCTGTGTACGTTCAATCCACACATCATATCGCACGAATAGTGAGCCAATCATGTTGTTATCTTCTTTTCATCCATGCCATACACAGTTTAAAACAGCGGTACATTACTGCAACTAGGTATGCTGTCATTTCCTCATTTACCTGTTTAACGAAAAGCTTATATCTAGAAAGAGGACCGTTGACAATCGATGGTTGGTATCCACGTGATCACATGCCGGACGATTATCCAAAAAATGAGGAAGAACGACGAGCAGCGGCGATAAAATATGGAATGAGACCGGAAGATTACAAGTTAGCTTTGTTATTATATGTTGTGAGGAGAAATATGAATAGTCGATATTTCTTGCACTTCAGTATTAGCTATCATTCGACTTTAATTGGTAAGTCGAAACTGATTTACCAATTAAAGTGAATTGTTGGCTATGGTTTCGGTTTCGAACATGATTGTACTATGATATTTAAATTATTTTGCGTATCTTATAGTTTTTTTCTTGTAGGCCAATTGACAAGGACGATTACTATAAATATGCAGGAAATTATCCGGATTATGGATGCGTCACCTATGACCATAAAGATCCATATGAAAACTGGAGCGATCCACACTATCGAAGGAATTGGGGTGAAGGAGTAAGTTACTTTAGGCCTGCTCGGATAATTTTTTGTGAATTTTTGATGCTTGCTTGGAAGGGTTATTTTGACGTTTCAGATTGCAACACCTATTTTTAATGAAGGTGTTGTAATCTGAAACAACACTACTGTTGATATGAGTAATTAATGAGTATTATTTGAACTTTAAATTTAAGGAGCCATTTTTGCCTGGTAGTAAAGTGTCAACGGCGTTTTTGGAAGATCTTGGTGTCAACTAGTATTCCCTGCGGATGAAGCGAGTTGAAAGCGGAAGATTTTACATTATCAGAAAGGATGTCTGTGGAAGTTAGGAATAACATTCCAGCTTCGCTATTTAGCTTAAATTCCTGAAAATTTCAGATGGACATTCGAGCAATGATGCATACAAGTGACCGTGATTCCTATACCAATATTGACGACGAAGAAATTTCACTTTAAGTTTAATTTTGATCGGTACTGAGGGATTTGTTAGGCATTATTAATTGAGTATTATTTGAACTTTAAATTTAAGGAGTCATTTTTGCCTGGTAGTAAAGTGTCAACGGCGTTTTTGGAAGATCTTGGTGTCAACTAGTATTCCCTGCGGATGAAGCGAGTTAAAAGCGGAAAATTTTACATTATCAGAAAGGATGGTTTTTTTAGTTCGTCATGTTTAACTGTTGAAATTATTTTTTATGTTTTAGATGGAACAATGCGATAATTTTCTGTCGTCATTTAATTCCAGCGCTAATCTTTTGCTGGATCGGTATTCAAACATGGCCGAATGGTCGAAAGTGGAAAAATGATATTGTGTGTTTTGGTTGTCATATATTTAAGTCATAAATTAAAAATATTTGAAACTGAATCTGATACGCTTCTTTTCCTATCAAGAAAAAAAGCTTATTTGTGCAAGAAATAGTCGACAGTTTATAAGAATTAAATTTCTGTTTTCAGATGCTGAAGCAATATCCTTACGATATCAAACGAGCATATCCATTTACCGACCCGCGTATCTATCCAATTACGAATTATACATTTGAACCTATGGATTAATAAACCGAAATCGGAAAATTGGAAATTATTCGAAAAATTGCATCCATAACATTTTATTTTTTAACTCGTAGCATTTGAAAGTATAAATTTTATTTTTTTCAAAACCTTCAGTGTGGATATTAGTCAAGTAATAAAAGGTTTTCAAGTTGTTAAAGCTTTTTCGAGTTGTTTTAAACTTCTATTAATTTATTTTTTCACTTGTCGTCTGGATTAAGTCGCGCTTTTGTTTAATATCAGGATAGCTTGCCTTATTAATGAGGATTCTGTTCTTTATCTTCATCTTTTAAATATTCTTAATACTCCATACTCATATGAGTATGTAACTGCTTTGAAGTTTAACACGGTAAGATGAATTTGAAGTAAGAAATGTTTCTATTTGTTGGATAAAATGTAGGATTAAATGGGTCATTCGCTTTTATTTACATGCGTGGTTTTATATAAAAATTGTTATCTGTTCCTTGCTTATGTGTATTAACGGGTTTTGTTTAATACTGAGAAGTTGCTGAAAATTGGGCATGTTTTATTGGTTCCTTTTATTCAAATGAATCTGTGAATGTAAGCTTTTGGGTGTTTCTATGTCAATTTATCCAGGAATACTCATAGGACTATATTAAAATTATTGAACAATCAGGGCAGAAGAAAAATGTTGTATCTCGAGGATTTCCTGGAATGTAAGTTGCATATTTGGAATTTAGATTTGATATTAGCAATCTGAGTCCCATTTATTAAAAATAATGTGAGTTCAGTCTTATTACAGTACTTGATCAATTACCGGGTGAGTTGAGAGACAGAAGCACTGAAGTTCGAATGTTGGACTTGCGAGCGCAGCGTAAGTTACCAACAGGAATTTCAATCTTTTCAAAACATTTTTAGTGTCTTTCTACATAATATCGGAGCCATCATCACATTCATTCAATATCCGATAAGTTTATATTTTAATAAAATTATGGGAATTGTTGAACTGTTATTTCACATAGGTTCAAATTATTTTTGCACATTTTTCATTGTTTTAGAAGTTCCTTCTTGTTCATGGTTCATTTCTGACATTTTTGTTGAAAAATGCAATGAAAGCGTAAATTCTAATATTTCAATTTTATATTGGAATTCATTTTCAGAATTGCATGAGCGCGCCAATAAAGAAAGAGATGACTTCTTCGCTACAGGTGGTACTCTTCCGCAGGATGTTAAAGTAAAGCGCTACAATGAGATCTTAGAGGTACGTTTCTAAATTACGTTTTATGCTGTGTTGCACTTTTAACACTATTCCCTTTATTGAATTGTGTTACAATAAATTTAAAATCCTGGATTGAAGTTTATTTGATGCTGTAGAACTGGTTCCAAACATGCTTCTAGAATGTTAGGTTTTTTATCAAAATTATTTTGGATATAAATTTTAACTAGAAAATTAAAAAGCTTCATTTGTAGCTTTATGGACAAGCAAAAGCTCTTTCGGCCGAAAAAGTGGCAATCTTGGATGTTTGCCATTCATTACTGCTGAAATATAGCCAAAAGTTGAACAAGGAAATACTGCACTTTAAACTGGAACTTGAGGCCGATAATCCTGGCATCACTGAACAAATCGAAAGAAGTAAATATTGAGATTTCTGTTTGCTTGTATATGTAATGTTTTCGACAAAAATATTCCATATTTGTTTTTATGAAGCAACGTTTACTTTATAAGTCTTTTTTTTTTCAGATATCTGCATTCCACATTGCTTGCAATGTTCACTTTGTAATCCTTTCATTTTTTATTTTTTATCCAATGATTGTTTGTTCTTTTCAGAATTCAATGAGGTAGAAAAGAATCTATTTCTTCAGCGCAAAGAACGTAAGCTTTCTGTTTGAGCTTTTGCTATGAAATAAACACTTTTCTTGAAAATACGTATGTTTTATAGTAATTACTCCTAAAAATGGAGAGTTTAATTATGTTTCAGGAAGACGCAGATATCGGGAAGCCAATGCTAATCCTTCGGGCATGATAAATGGAAACTCAAATGCACTGTCCGAAATATCAAGCACTGGTTCTCGTGGACAACGAGGTTTCTATTCACATCCGGTGTACACTCAGTTTTTACATTTCAGTACTATTTCCAGTACAATTTCCTACATATCCTTGTAGGTTCAGAATTAGTTCCAGGACAGTTAAACGACACATCCGAAGCTGGTGTGGATCTAAGTACGCAGACACAACAAACTGGAAGTCATTCAGTGCCAACAGCAGCGGGGGCACGCGACGTTGAACCTGGACCAAGTAGCAGTCGACCGCATAATGCTATCGGCGAGCGTGATTCTGATTTGCCCCCGCTGAAGGTAATCGTGGTGAGTTGACTGGAATACACATTGTGTTGCTACACTTGTTTAGTTGTCGTAACTATAAAATTTTCTGTTCATTACAATAGATTTTGACTCGTCGGTATGAATTTACAGTATTTTGCTCAGAAATTCAGAAGCTGAGTTTGTGGGAGATCTTAAGAACAAATAATCGAATTTATGATTTTCATTTATCCACTTCTAGTTTTATTTTTTGCAGTTAGTCATGAATTTAAGCCATTTTTCAAAAATTACGCACAGACATCATAGTGTAATAGTATTACCCAAGCTGGTTGCTGTAGTGCTCGTAGTTGAATATAACTTTGTATTGTTTAGGAAGAGAATGTGGGCCAGGTGCAATTATTTTATAGATAGCCACATTCAGTGACGGTAGTGATATTTTATTGATATCTACACTATATAGATATTACGAATTTATTCTTAAGCGTTCTCATCCGTCACTGGTCGCGAAAAAGTGAGAAGAGTTCAAAAAAAAAGAGAAGTAAAAGAGCTCAAAACTTTACGCTATTAAACCGATTTCAAAATTATAATTCTAATATTGCGATTTCACAGAGTAACCCTCATCGTTTTGCTTCCTCATGATCCGGGTTCTGTAGACTATAAAATTGCACAAGCATGGTTAGCAATGGATGCGTGACGTCTTAATACCATGAATGATTCAAGTAATTTGCATGCATTCGCAATATTAATAAAACTTCGACGTTCATTTTGCAGAGGCGATCACTTGTTACTCCTCAAAAAATTATCGGTATTAGCAATGTTCATTCGTCAACTGTACATGCTCAGTCTGTAGCAGGCAATACTGCTGATCGTGGTTGGTTATCTAATTATCAAAATTTCATTTATTTTTAGATTATAATCGCTTTGCATGATAAAGATTTCGGGTGAAATAAGTTTTAGTTCAAAAATTTCAAGCTTGCAGAGCTTGAATGCAAAGCTTGATCTTCATCACTTCACATTTGTATTGAGCAATTTAATTTTTAATTCTGAAAGCTGTCAAAATTTTGCATATTTTCAAAAGAGATTTCAAAGGTGATGGTTGGAGCAGTAGCCCAAGTCAAACTCCATCTACCTCTTCACAAGTACAGTTCTCGGTGCATCTTCCGAAAAGCACATCAAATGTTAGTTTCAAAAAAATCAGTGAATTTTCAAACACTTAGCAGTTCATCTCGTAGTATTTGCAAATATCTGGCAGTTACGTAATTGTTATTACGTTTTCGTTGCCCGAATGTTAAACCAAAAAAGATTTTTTGGTTTCTCTTCGTATCTCTTGTGTTTTTTTATATTTTTTCGATTTATATAATAGGTACTTTTATTTTTTCATGCTTACTAGTGCTCACATTGTATAGTTATGTGATACTTTGCAGTAAATCGTAATACTTCCTTTGTAATGCGGAGAAGTTCGTATAGATTATGCAAGATTCCTTTTGTTCAAAAAATTACTCTTCTCTCCAATTTTTATTTTGTCAGGCTGAGTGAAATAATTGATAATTTATGAAATATGTATTCGTTTGTGTGAGCTTTATCACCACAAAAGTAGCAAGAATGAAATATTGTTTTAGCCAGGTACCTTTACTGGAACATCAGGACATGCGGCTCCGGGGCAGTCAATGATGTCACTTGCCGCCCAAGAAAGTCGACATGGTCGTCCAAGGAAGTAACTTTTCTTGCTATATCTCATAAATTATGACGTTAAAAAGCAGTTTCATTGAAGAATTCCTTGTGTTCATGTCAGTATCCTCGATTCTTTGGTTTTTATCTAAAACAATAGATATTTATGCTTTAGGCTAACATCTAGAGCTCAAGAAATGCTATATACTATGCAGCGTCATGAACGTCGTGCAACAAGTCTTACTACGTGCTCACCTGAACTAATGCAAGGAAGCGACGATGAATCTGATTCAGACCGACGTGTATGGTGTTTCTGTCGTGAAGTAAGTTTCCATATTTGTTTGAAATATTGATAAGATATTAAAGAAAGAGAAAATTCTTGATTTGCACGAAGGTTATGTTCTTTAAAATTGTATTCTTGCAAGCAAAACTTTGCATCATTTATAGTGTGGAGTAGTCAAGGATAATCCGGATGTTAGCAAAAATTAGATTTTTATGGAAAATTGTCAGCTTTTTCGACGACTGGAGAATGATAGAGATGAAGAAGAAACAATTTTCCGAAAATGAAAATTTTTACTTAAAACCTATCACAGAGTGGGTTCTAAGTGGAAATTTTCATTTATGGAAAATGGTTTTTTAACTCTTTCGAGGTCGTTACTTATGTTTTTTAAAATGCCGATTCTGACGAAATTGCTGCTTAATGCTTTTTACTTATCTAATTTTTTTATAATATCAACTTCGAAGATTATTATTCCCTTATCTCAATTTCTAAGGAAGTATAGATGAGTAGATTGAGATAAGATTTGGGGAAGTTTTGTAGTAATTGGATTGAAAGCCTTATGCCATGAAAAATTTAAATCTGTTTCATTTTGCTGTTTTTTCGCTTTCTCACTTTCTCATTATCTTGCATTTAGATATGAATAAAAATGAATTTGCAAGGCAAATTATATCAGTGAACATATGTGAAATCTACCATTCTTCTACTATCCTTCTTTCAGTTATTGTCATTGTATTCTTATTGGTAGAAGTAAAATATATCATTGTGTAATTTATTTAGCCTCCATTAGTAACAGCAATAGTATTCTCATGCAGGTACAACACATTAGTATCATGTGTCATCTCGGCAGTATTCTCTGCAAGTAATTAGGACTGTAGATAGGTTTGCTTGAAGAGCAGTGGTAATAATTAGTTCGTTCTTCATGGAATGAAGGGAATTAATTCCCGGAAAAATGACTATTCAATGAAAAAGGATATGAACATGAAAGAATATAGTGAAAAGAAGATGGTATAGATTGGGGCTATGTTCTAAAACTAAAACTTACATGATTCAGGCATCTGGAATTTTAAGGAGGGCATCGTAAAAGCAAATTTCTAAATTGTGCATGCCAATTTCCAAATAAGAAATCTTCCTAATACTTCCTTGAACTTACTTACTATTAAAACGAGATCGGGATCTTGGAGTGCTTTGTCCTAAAGTTCTAGGCCACAGTTCTGAGCAGAATTAAGTATTAGGTGGTTTGTGAATGGATATTAGATGATTTGTGAATAGGTTTTTGTGGGTGATGTGTTGAGTTGTTTTGAAGGGGGATATGTTGTACTGAGACTGCTTATGATTTTGTTGATTCGTTGATTTTTAGAAGGGGTATGGATCGATGGTTGCTTGCGATGACCCATTGTGTCGTTATGAGTGGTTCCATTACGGATGTGTTAACGTCATCGAAAAGCCTAAAGGAAAATGGTACTGCCCGGAGTGTGCACCAAAACATTCAGGATCTGAAATGATTGGCGTAAGCAAGACATAAACTGTAATATGTTTTCAGTTTACATTTGTACAATTATTCCCTAAGCTATTTGTTTCTCTTTTTTTACAAATCAACAACTTAAAAAAAGGATCAAAAATATTTATTGTCAAATCCAAGACAGGCAAAACTTAGATGGATTCTTGAATTATATACACTGTTTCATTTTTTTCTTCAAAAATTGCTTTTCACCCGATTATGAAATTATACAGTAAATTTAGTTATCTCTTCTTATTGATATTTTATTGCATGCTTTTCTTATTGGTAATTTATCATATGATATACCAAGTGCTATCATAACTGTTATCTTCTTATTAATTACCTCATATTTCTACTTGACGCAAAGGTTGTGCGAGCTTCCATTTAAGGACTTATTTTAAATAACTTGGTGAGACACATAATTCTTGTGCCAAAGCTTAGAAAGTTTTATGTGTTGTTATCCCTCAATTGTTTTTCATTTCACATATTTTCCACAAGCATTAGTATTTACTATCACCATTGTTGTTCTCTATTTTCTGAAGACTCTCTTAAAAGTATGATGTTAAGGGTAAATCGCTAATTACTACTTGTTTTAATCTGCTAATACAAAAGAGTAGTCGGGGATGCTCAACAGCTTATTCATTGCCTTCTTTGCTTAATTGAAATTTCTTAAAATATATCTTGCCTCAATGTTATGGTTCTCCCACTGCCCATGTGGAATTACAACTCTGCTTCTAAAATATTTTCTGTGTTAGTAATTCTTTTTCACTTAAGAAACATACCATCAGTATTCTTCTCCTTCTTCATTTTTTTCTTGTCTTATTTTTCTCCGTATTACTGTTATTATCGTTATCATTGCTATTATAATTGTTATTATCAGCACCATTTCTGTTTTTCCACTTTCCGGTTTGTATATTGCGTTTAAAAATGAGATAAATTTTTAAGCAGTATTTCATAATTTTTTCTTGAATTTCAAAAACATACAGATCATAATTCGTAATTAACTAGCTCGTGGAAAGTAAGGAAAAAAACGCGGGGTCCAATAATTCGAAATGAAGTATATGGAAAAAAGTGAAATAGCCCCAACTATCGAAGGGAAAAAAAACGAATGCAGTCGCTTTTCAACATACCAATACGGCATTCTATGTGCCAACATGTTGCAAGATAGACATTTATCATTTGTATTTCTCTGAATTTAATTCCTGAAAATGTAGCTGAATGAAACAAGGATACAATAGGATATTGAGCCGGATTGAGATTACTGATTGATTGCCCATTCCATCGTGATGGAATCAAATCTTTGTAATGTTTCAATCTTTTTTCCCACAAATTTCTCTCATATCTCTCTCAATGAGCATTTTCGGAGTATTCAATGTCCAATTTCTTAGCTTATGATTATCACTGACAATTTATTTCAATCTGCTTTTTCAACATATTGACTTCAAATTTCTTTTAAAATCTTAAATCAATTGAAGCTAGGATGAAGAAGAGGAAGGAAATCCTGAGCAATTACCACTTCATATTTTAGCTAAAAAGAAAAATGCGGCACAAACTTTTGCCGAAAAGTTTTAAGTTGAATTCTGATAGAAATTTAATTTCAAAGTGTTGAATTCGTAATCACAAACAATGTAGGTATAGTTTAGACTTTAAGCGCAATTTTTGTTCTACAGAAGCCAATCAGAAATATTATCCTTACAAGAAAAGTAATAAATCGTTAATAATTTAATGAATTAGATTACTGTATAAACAAAAACGAAAAAAGCTTCCGTATTACTTAATTTTTAATAATCTAACTGTAGCAACAATATACATTGAATATACTTTTCTCACATCTGAATTGAATTTTTATTTTTGATTGGTTCAGTTGCATGAAATTTAATTATTTAAAGAATATGCTAACAGTTTTAAACTATGCAACATTATGATAAGAAATATAAGTTGTTAAACTGTTATGAGGTGTTTTGTTACTAAGTTATCATCAGATAATACTATGAAAACTATATATTGTGTAATATCAGAGATCTAATGTCGTTCGAATAGTTATTTGAGTGATAATCAAGATTATCATATCATTTATCAGATATACTCATTTCTGTGTATTAATAGTAAATATGTTGTCATTGCGCTTTGCATCGTTGCAAAAATTGTTTGAGTAATATATGAAAATGAATTAAAGGTAGTTAATTAAAGGTGGGAATAATTAAACTTGAAAATATTGAAAATATTTGTGAAAATCTTCCATCTAATAAGGAATGTAATTTAAATACATAAAACGCCTAAATATTATTTATTATATGATTAATTTCAGTCAAGAAATGGCTGCTTTAATAGAAAATATAATTAAGATACTTCTGATATTGGCAGAAGTTTTTGCTGATACCCAAAATTTTTCACATACTCAATCTGTAAAGATTTGCATATCAAAACTTAAGCTGTTGTATAAGATGCTTATAGGATATGGTATGCATATAGAAGGGTTCAGTAAGCTTTCAATTGAAAAGCATAAAATATAATTTTATAATTTCAGAGAATTAGATACGTGACAAGAGATGATTTATTTGATTTGAATACAACGGTAATTTTTGCTTTACTATAGGATATATGAAACAAATTGAAATTTTACATAATATTTGGGAAAGGAATATCTATCTCATGCCAATATCGATTTTACCAAAACAATTTAAGCATTTTATAACATTGCGATAAAATTGAATATCAATTGAATCAATTCATTTTTATCATTTTCAACTTTCACTTCATATTTGAAATTATTTCTACTAAAAAAAGAAATCGAATAATAAAAATTCATTTGCATTTTAGATGATCATACCATTAAATGCATACATTCTGCAATTGATTGGTAAATCAGATTCCATGGATGTAAATTTCAGCTCTGTTAACCCTATCAATTTACTTTTGGTGATTATTTGCAAGCAGCTTTTATAATTTCAACTATTAAAACTATGAAGGAAAAGAGTGCAGCAAAAAACGAATGACAGATTGTTTCATCAATTTTCCGAAACATTGAAATGATAAGCTCTCATTTCTTTTTTATATCATTATTGAATAACTTGGATCATTGATATATAAGAATATCAAATTACAGACTTTAAATGAAACAAATCCAGAAATGATACATTTCAATCGGTTTTCTGAAATTCCAGTACCAATATGGTTTCAGGTGCTTTATATAAACTCATTTATTCTTGAAGCAATTTAAAAACACTTTTGTACTTGCTTAATCGATTTATGTAAATCATAACTTTTAACATTCCTTCAGTAACTTACTATTATTTTCTGCTGCTAACCTGAAATTATTTTAGTTTCATTCAACTATTCAGTTATTGGGAATTTTTATTATTTCATGTTTGATTTTATATGCTATTCTAATGATATATATCATATGTGAAAGAATTTGGCATTATCGGAATAATGTGATAAAAATGAAGCGAAAAGAAGAAAAGATCAAAGAGAAGTTTTATGTAATAGATTTTTTAATTGTGAAATAAAACATTTTCTAGATTGAAATCAAAATAAGCACTTTAATTAGTTTAATTACTTTTATAGACAATTGCTAAAAATGTACAACAAATAAGCGAACTGCAAGCTATAAAAGCAGGAACTGAAACAGAACAGAAATTATTCAATCAGGTGAAAACATTTAAGCAAAATAATTTTTTCTAATGTAAAAAATTAAGAAAAACACTTCAAAACACTCTGTATCCGGAACATAATTCTTTTCTCCTGTTTCCGGATTTATTTTCTCAAACTAAAAAAGTTTTGAGCGTTTTTCTAGATATTCACTCTACAAGATTTTACTTTAAAAGTTTTGAATTTGAAGTTGCTTAGATTTTAATATCAGTTTAATTTTATAGTTATTCAATATAATAAATATAGACTCAAATAAAGAAGTAATTTTTAATTGACCTGAAATGTAATTAAAACTATGATTTCATGTAATGCATATTAGACAACAACAAATACTCTTTAGATTTGGAATGATCTTCGCTGTAAATATCAACCAAATCAAGGAGAAAAAATTGAAACTCTTTTTCCAAATGATTTCAACAACAATGTACCACAAAATATTAAGCCATAAGTATTTAAAGATAAATGATAAATTAAAGAATTTTTTTTTAGTAAATTAAGATTCTGAAAGAATATGCAAGATATCTTTCGTATCATTATCAGAATCTCTTTAGAATCCATGCATCACTTCCAATATTGTCAAATGAAATAAAATAGAAGTTTCTACTTCATGCAATTTACAATCTTATCATTTATTAGAATGAAGGCAAAATTTTGGTGAAAATTTTCAACGAAATTTAACACAAATATCTTTGTGATGAATGGCAAAAATTTCAGCATTTATAAGAGCAAATTTATCACTAATATCACAGAAGTATTGATTATGAGATAGGAAAATGTTTATTTCTGTGCAAATAATTGAATGAGTAATAGAAATGTGCGTTATTGAAGGAGTGATAACATTTATTATTTATCACTGTTATCTTTTTCATTTCTACTTTTTTTATTATCATCTGATTTTTTTTTATAAAAAATCACTTTTTTTCGGTTTATTTCAAATCTTTCTTTTTTTTCAATTTTTTTTCTTGATCCTTCTGTTGACTAAAGTGTTGATATCTCAGTCTCATTAGTATCAATATCGTCACTTTGTTCTTTTTAGGCCATTTACATCAATTTTAGGACAAATAAATGCAGTACAGAAGAAAGAAAGAGCATTAGCATGTAATACTTAAGATAATATTCAAGTGAAACGATAAAATGATTGAGTAGCCGGTGGTCAATGTCTGATAGGATCATTCAGATATATGGGATTAGTTTTTTGCATAACGTGTTCCTTAAAGTGTTTTTAGCAGAGATTCGGAAATCGCATGGCGTACAAGGTATGAGCTTGCTATGCACAATCACTCTCGAGGAGCAAGTAGATATCCCGTCAACGGTAGTCGGAACTGATAGTCAGTGCTTCTCCGAAGCATTCGTGCAGGATATGAGCTTGACATACACAATCAATTTCAAGGCTTAATAGAGCAAATAGATATCCCATCAACGGTAGTCGGAACTGGTACTCATGCTTTATTATTTGTCACTGATATGTCGCTTTGTTATGTCCACCTTCGTCACTTTTGACAGATGACCATGTATTATTCAATAAACTTATTCTTGTATCAAGTAATTCGTTTCCTTCTCAAGTTTTGTCGTGGGGTCATATGTATTTTTGAGTTGGACATGAAGAATAAGTAAAGTAAAACACATTTTCTGTCTCTTATTTCAATTATCGAGGCTCAAATCATTTTGTGAATAAAGAAGGCGCGCCGTCGTCAAAGATAAAGAGCTGTATGGTGACGCTTCTCGCATCTCGAATAACTTCTGGCTTTTTGTCTAACGCACCACTGTTGGATGATATTTAGGAATAAAAGGTATATCAGTACAAACATCACCATTGAAAGTTTGCGCAATTTCGATTTATTTAGAAAGTGGAAAATAGAGAATGAATGCCTTCCGAGATGGTTGGTTCACAGAGGTAGCACCCGAATCGATAGAAAATGATGATCCAAAAAGTATCTTTCAAGATTATATTGGCTAACATGTCTGATGTTCAAAAGCGAATTTACTATTGATATTTTGTTACAGCGTTGCTCTTTCTCATTCAGTTATTAATAACTGTGACTGAATTGTATTCGGATTTTTCTGGTGATATGAATATGGCGATATTTTCACAATTTTTTTGTTAATTATACATATTATCCCCATAATATCTTATTTTTGAAGTGAAATTAGTGGCAGATAAAGATGATAACTTGATCGATAACCGAATTTGGTCGGGGCAAGCATTCTCATTGAAAGTTGATGAAGTGCTCGCTCACGAAAAAAGCAAATATCAGGATGTTTTCATTTTCAGAAGGTTAACGACTTTTTGCTGTTTCAGTTTCTATTGCATTGGTGTCAAACATAATGATTTATTTATCAGCACCACATTAATTAAAGACAATATCAAGTTTTATGCTTGTAGCAGGACACATGGCAACGTGTTAGCCCTTGATGGCGTAATTCAATGTACAGAGTACGACGAATTCGCCTATCAAGAAATGATTACTCATTTGGCAATGTTTTCTCATCCACTACCTCAAAAAGTATGTATTTCCTGTTCTAGTTTGAGTTAATTTTAATTCCAAATTCGGATATTTTTTTTATTGCAAATAGGATGCATTGCATGCATTATTTGATTAATCTTTGTCCTTATCTGTAAATAAATTGTAGAAAAATATGCACTTGATCACTTATTACCACCCTTTGCTTCATTTTGACTGAAATATCTTTCTTGAAAACTACACGGTTCTTTTTTTGGATAGAAGGTCCCATCATTACTCTACTTTAGTACCCTATTTAATTCCAGTTCATTTTCTGAAGAGTCTGGAAAGTCGAATGATTTAACTCTGCAGAATTATTTCTTATCAGGTTTTGGTTTACTTTACTTTAATTATATTGTATAGGCGAATATGTTATCGTTTAAAAAATATATGCTATTATTCATTTGGTTTTTCTTTAGGTACTAGTTATCGGTGGTGGTGATGGTGCTGTTTTGAGAGAGGTACTGAAACATGAATGTGTAGAATCAGTAACAATGTGTGAAATTGATGAAACAGTAATCAATCTTTCGAAGAAATTCCTCCCGCAAATGTCTGTCGCATTTAGTAGTCCGAAATTAAAACTTGTTATCCAGGACGGGTTTGATTTCCTGAAGGTAAGGTTTACCATTTAAATAAAAAAAAGAAACCTGGAGGACTTTTACTCTACTTATAAATACTGCAGGAACACAAAGGAGAATTTGATGTGGTCATAACCGATTCATCTGATCCGATTGGGCCAGCGAAGAAGCTTTTCAGTGAAACTTATTATGGTTTAATCAAAGAAGCGCTGACAGAAAAAGGAGTGCTCTCTTCTCAAGGTTCTCTTATAGGCTTTTTTAATCTAGCAGGTATAGGTTTTAGATAGTTTTTAATCTTTTTTTCCAAGTTTTACTCCAGAATTTTCCAACCTCAAAACTACCTTCACTTGATCAGTCTTCATTTCTTCCAATTATCTACATCACAGACTCGAAAGTTTATTAAATTTTTAAAATTTCAAAGTCTTTTCAACCTTCGTTTTTTCAGGCGAATGTCCATGGCTTGACATAAAGTTTATTAGGGATCTCATTAGACGTGCATCGGTTTTGTATCCTCGTGTAGCTTATGCAGTTGGGTCTGTACCCACATATCCCACTGGACAAATGGGTTATCTGTTGTGCAGCAAAGATGAGGTTGGTTCGAACTACCGAAGTAACAAGTGATTAATTTTGTAAATTGGTATCATTTATCGAAATTCCTAATGATTTATTTTTTGCATGCACAATGAAGCCAGCTTATTTCAGAAGCAGGATATTACGATACCACTGAAAATTTTATCAGAATCTGAAATCAAACGCATGAATCTGAAGTACTATAATTCTGATGTACATCGTTCGGCTTTCATATTACCGCAGTTCGCAAAAGAGGTAAATTGCTTTTATTTCTTTGTTTTCTAGTTTCTAGGTTGCAGCTCATTTGATCCGTTATACCTGTCTATAATGGAATGAAATGAAATGAAAATAGGAAATTAATTTTCTCTAATATTGTTCAACAAAACATTTCGCTCCCGTGAGTCGTTTTTGTTCGTATTTTAAACACACCCATACAATTATATTGGCTGAAATTTTCCACACGGTTATGAGCTAGCAAATTAATAATGCAAAAAAGTATTTTCTATTCTTAGATCATATTTACCATAGTATTAAGATACTAATGCACATGAAGTGTAACTAATTTTATTCTGTCTTAGAGCATTTTTTCCACTCAGAAAATGTTGATTTCTTCTAAAAATTTGAAATGTACTCAGAAATGTTCAGTCCTATCAAAAAAATTTTTCCAGGCCTTGTGTGTGTGACTAAAAATCAAAGATTCGTGTCCAGCACTGATGAAAATAGTAAAGATCAAAGAAATGTATTAATCCTTCTTGCTGTCTGTTAACGCTATTTATTCCAATAATTATTTGCCAAATTTGAGGAAAAATTCCAACAAGCTGAATTACTTTTTTCAACTATCAAATCATTTTTCTTTTATTATTAAATCACTTTTGTTACAACCTTTTTTCAAGGGAAACTTATTAAATCACTTTTCTTTTTTACATCCTTTTTTCAAGGGTGTACCTTGCATTGTTGTACGAGTGGTATTAAACAAAATGACCTTTTGGAATGAGTGTCATGATAAATTGTCTGCGATGATGCATTTTATGATGTTGCGAATGCCAAAAGCAGTTGGTAGATGAAGATTCCCTCAGGTTCGAACTTATATTCATATGAAGGAGATATTTTTGACAGATAAGATACTAAAATCCAGAAGCAACTGCCGAGAACCGGTTTCGACAATCTCGCGATGTTCTTGATAAATGTTTGGTGAATGGAGTCACTTTTTATTGAGGATCCCAGAAACGGAAGCTTGAAGCAGGAAGAAGCGATGTCAATCAGCTCGGTGTCAATCACAAATTGTATTGGTTTTGATCGATTAGATTGAAGCTGAGGTTTAAATTAACTGAAACACACTCTCACAGCATTTAACGCATTTAATGCTTTTAACAGCATTTAATGCTGGGAATAGTAGTCGTAGTCGCAATAGCAATGAGCTGGCAATAATGAAATGTTGTAGATGAACAAGAAAGGGCCACATATTAATACAGATATTTGAGTTATTCATGGAATAGTAAATGATTCTGTTCTTCAGATCCCACTCTGGATAAAAAAATTTCAGATTTATTTTGAATAATCTTTATGAAACTACGCAACTTCGGTTAGGGTGGCTACACTTTCAAGAAATATCTCAATAGCACTAGACGTTTTATATTTGTCAAATGCAAAACACTTGCGCTAGCATGATAGAAATATAGTAAAATATTAAAAAAATATACGGATAATAAATGAAGCAAAAAATAAGAAATCTTGCAGGGAGGAAACAAGAGGACTTGTTTATATCACGGGTGTTGCGTAAAGTTAGAAAGAATGAAAGAACAATAGAAATAAAAAATCTGATGACAAACATATGGAAAAGAAAATAGAAAAGAAAATCTTCCCAGATGGCATATTAACAGATTTATACAAACAAATCTTTTTTAAATGAAAAATAAGCAGATGAACCTAAGCTCTATTTTATTTCTTAGACTACACCTAAAATTAGGAAAGTTTTAAAATACTACAAATAGTAAAAGAGTTGAAATGTATCCAATTCGAGAACATTGATTTTGCGATTGAAAGCCGCTCAATGCTTGGTTCACATTCTCTTTCATTTAATGCTAACAGAATGTCAGCGTAGATTAAAAAACATATCTCAATAAATTCCCGAATCACTAAAAATTTGTGGAAAGCATCCATATGTATGTCGATTGTCAGATATCCCAGATACTACAAATAATAAAATAGTTGAAACTTCACAAAGTATAGTAACAAAGAGTGACTGATGTTGAGCAAATACACTGCTCTAAATTTTAATACAGGCAAGAGATGAGAGAATTTAAAAAAAAAAGACTGGGATAGAAATTTCACCTTCATTGGGATTATGATCGGATAGCTTGTAAAAAACATACAAAGAAATTTCTGCACAAACACGAAATGTTAATTCCTTCAAAATCTTAAAGCATTTATTTCTTAAAAAATATTTAAAAAGATTAAATTTACATCCCGAAATTCCCAAAACAAATCAAAAAGCAATTCAATTATTCCATGAGAGTTAAATGTTCTTCCACTCAAAGTGATGAAGTAAAAAAAAAACTGAGCATACAAAATATATCTATCACCCGAGGTTAAAATTAAAATTTATCTAAAATTATCAGTATATGCACAGAATTTCAGATTTCTAAAATAGAGTGAAAATGTTCCAAAATTAGAATTGTCAACTGAGGATGCTTTCTCATATCATGTACATTTGAACTTTTGCAAATTTATCATGCGAAATTTCGCAAAACGAATTCCTATATAGAAAAAAAGAAATTAAGCAAACATTAAATGGAAAAGTAGAAACAGCGATAAACTTTCAATTGCATACAATTAGTTATCCTGAAACTTCGAAATTAAAAAATAGACCGAATGACTACGAATTCATGGCTTTCTCAAAACTTTCTCACTACCTCATAGCGTCAGATTCGAATACTTGACAAAATTTTTCTAAACTGCTTTAGTAATGTCAATCATGGATATAGAATCTAACGAAGGTCCTGACAAATCATTTTCGTACATCCAAAAGGTTTGTTAATTGAAAAATTCATCATTAAATGGATCATTGTTAGAAGTGGTTGAAACAACCAAAGGAGCAGAAGTTCGAGTGGATATACACGGTGCCCGTGACGAACCCGTCATTATCGGTGTTGGTGCTGCTGCCGTCGCATTTGATGTCATTACATCTATCGATACTCTTTTTGGTGGAATCATCAGTTCATTAAAGGGATTTTTCTTTAGTTCCGAATTGGAAATAAGCGTATCCATATCAACTAGTTTATTGAATGCTTCCTCCAGAGTTGACACTCTCTTCTTTTCTGTCCACTGAGAAAACATTCTGAAATCCGATAGTATTAACAATTAGATTCGATATATTTGAATTTTTAAACTATACCAAACATAACAAAAATCTTAGAGGAAAGGAAGGCATTAGACAACAATGCTAGCGTAAATACTCCCAGAGAGTGCGTTGAAACGCGTCTATCATTTTTTTACTATATTTCTGTACTTGAATAAAGCATTTGACCGGAAAAATGAAAAATCACTAGACGAACTGGGACAGAAAATTGAAACCTTGGATCAGTGCCTGTTGGAGGTATGGTATTTTCATTTGTCGACCAAGAAACTGCCGTAGGAAGGGTATAAGATGCAGAACCTTTCAGAACTTGCTGCGCTTGTTGTGTATCAAATGGATCATGTTCTATCCTTGCTTTAGTAGTACCCTGTACTGATGAAACAAACGGATTTGTCTCCTACAAAAAATATACTCCATTGACATACAAAGAAATGGTTTTAGATTTCTGTTATAATAAATTTATTTAAGCATTTAGAGAAAAAACTAGAAGATATCAGAACAGACCTAGCAATCTACGACGATATTTTGTGTTAATATGGATGAATGCAATGAGCAGTCTTTGAACTGTTAGAAATGATTCTGTTAATAAAGAAACTGTTGGTGAATAAAGCATATGAAGGATATAAGAGAATTAGTCTTTACAAGATGCTTTAGTAATCCTGCTCCCTTCTCAAAATACAATGAAACAATGAAGTAAAGGTAAAATACATTATCTCATAATGTATTTCACCATTACCTAGTTATTTCACTGTCTCTTACTCTTAAACTTTTATGTGAACGGCTAATCGACACGTAAAAGTTTTGAATATATTCCACATTAAAGGATGATCAGTAATACTATTAACATAGCGATACAAAAACAAACAAACCGAGAAAGCAATGGGACGGTTGTTTATAGAAGATGTAAAAAGATCAGGATACGACCACAAAGTTGTCAGTGGCTGTGTTGAAAGAGAAGGTGGTTGCTGGACGTCAAAAGCATTTAGTGGAATATTTCCGGGTGGCGGAACTGTCGGAAGAGACCGAGGATTGAAGCTATCATCGAAAGGGTCTGCTGGATTTTTCTGAGCAAATGATGAAACAGGAGGTGGTGGTAACGGTGCAACGGTTCCAGTTGAAGATGGAAGAAAAGGTGTTGATGGCTGTGCGTTAGTAAAAACATCACTGGTAGGCCAAGAATCTTCTGCGAATGTCGGAATATTTTGCAACTGATTATAACCTTGTTCAATGTTATGAAGCTCAGATTCCAAGTCTAGTAAATCTGCTACCGCAACACCATTATCCATCCGTACGCCATCTATCGTTCCCGATTCCTGTAATAATTAAATTATAGGCCGTAGTGCCTGGTAAGTTCATAACATCACTACATGCTGCGATTCGAAATTTGAAGCTTAATTTAAATGAACCCTTCTATCATTATACACAATTTCTAAAATTTTTTCAAATTATTAGAAGGCATAAAGGAACCATATGATTCAACCTCTTAAATTGAACAGCGCATTCGCTCAACAAAATGCTTTCAAAGAAAAGATCAATAACCAAAACGCCACTATCCTTTTTCAGACTATTCAAGTTTTAAGTGACTCTTGAGAGTTAAATAAAAATGTCTCAGCTTTGAACATACTCGCTTTTGTTGTTCTTCTTGCTTTTGTTTTACTTCAGCAAGATGCGCTTTTTTCATTTCAAAAACTATTTGGAACATATCACGAATTGATAGGACTGCACGATCAGCCGTTTGCGCCGTTTTAATTCCTGCAAAATTTACAATCCATGCAAACGCAAAACAAATTTTCAATCACTTACTAACACTTCATGTTCCTTAAAATTTATCTTGAATTTTTAGGTCAAAAATGAATTATTACAGCGTATTCTACTAACAAAAATAAACAAAATATCAGCATCACTTCTTTCTTTTTCAGATTCCGGCCAGTTTCCCCACTTTTTGATCTTCATGCAGTGTTCTTGGCAACAGAAATCCAATCTGTTAAAATATGATTTACAATCGTAAGTAACTGACCATAAAATTTGTATTTGTTATCCGAGCAACTGTAAATAAAACCGAATGCACGTGCATCTGTCGTATCTCGAGCTATAAACGAGATCCGTGAAACAGGGAAATTGTGCAGAATTGTCTGAAAATATTTGCTTCACAGCATTCCAAAAAACTAATTAAAACAATGCACAAATAATCTCAAATTTTAAAGTTATGGCTATCACTAAAGTTTACAAAGATTGCTTGAGCTTTCAATGCGATGCTGTTTCAAGATTCCCAGATACAAATTGTCACAGTTACAATAAACTGACTATTACTTACTTATTAAATGGTATAAATTCACTGCTCTCATCAGAGATTTGCATTAAGAAAATTTTCATTAATGAAATTTTTGCTTTTGTTACAAAAAATAGATCAATAATTAAATATACGTCAAGTCCAGGACTTGAGTGACAATTTCCATTAGACGATTGTCCACATCAAACAATTTTCGTCATTTAAGTTCTGCTACTTGAAAAGTGCTCTAATAAATCTGTTTTAAATGGTAGAAAATTATATTTGAAAAAAACGCAAAAGAAGCGCTTCATTCAGCAGGCTTGAAAATCACTCACTTGAGTTTTTTCATCTTTAATTTTGAGGCCTTCAATTGATATATTGAGAATAATTCGTTGTTTATGATGGCCCGCACTTTTAACAGCCGCTTTCGCAAGTCTCATCGCTTCGGCACACATTGTGTCACCACGAGCTTCATCAACATCTCGAACGCCGATCAACTTACCTTTGAAATCTACGCCATTCCCTTGGAATCGAAACGGATCATTACTGGATAACGCTGAAAAAAAGTAGAAATAGTAGTGAAAAGTAAAGATTGCTGTGTTAGTAGACAAAAACAAATCGATGCATTTTGATGTAAGTAACTTGAAGGGTAAGAAATAATTTCACTTTTTTTACAACCAGATATTATTTCGTTAATTATATTAATAAAATCTAAGACTGTGGGATGAAATTATAATAAATACTTCACTTAAATAAAAACGAAATAATTGGTGTATCATTATTTTATAGAAAAAAGCACTTCAAACACTAAAATGCAGGCAATTTTACTTTAATAAAATTAGGCATCTACTGATCCGCTTCATTTAAAATCTCTCCAGATCTCAAACTCTCTATGTTAGTACATATTTGTACCTATCTCTACAACTGAATTATAAAATCTGCATTTAAGAGTGTTCGGTTAGGAAAGGAGCAAGACAAAAGTAGTAGAATATAACGAAATATATGATAATTCATAAGTTCAAGTAGTAAGATTCGTGATTATCAGTGCAGCTTGTAACGTAATCTATCTAGGACCAGTCATTATCTTTTTACAGGTCCTAATCTTTCAGTCCCTTGCCGTACTTTGCTGAAAGATTTGGAATGATAAGGTAAGGGTACCGAAAAGTGCTAACGCTATTATTCAACTAGTAGAAATGGACGAAGTAAATGGGAATTTGTACAACGATTTACGACAATGATTACTTGTCGCAGCACAATTATTACCTCCCGCAATACAAGCAATGACATGCGGTGCTAACACATCAATAGAAGCGCGCAACCAATCCTTTTGACACGTCTAAAACATCAATTTCAATGTCAGTTACAAAGAACTACTTCAGACTTATATCACCTTTCAACTAATGAATGCCCTAATGGTACCCACACATTATTTGATCATTTAATGATAAAATGAAATGACTGGTAATAAAAAAAAAGAGTATTAGCTTAAACATGAAATATTCGAAAAGAAACGAAAGACCTTTGCACTTGGTGGATGACCGCTTCAGCATCGCCAATCTTGCCCTCGGCGAGTTCGCTCTGCCATTCGACAACGACCCATGTTGCTGCTGTCCCACTGCACCTGCAGCTGCAGCTGCAGTGTTGCCGATACTGTTAGCCGTTGTGCCGTCCTGCGCTCTCTCCTCCCTGCTATTTTGCTCCTCCTTTAAACGACGTTGTTGTTGGAAGCCGACCATTGCGCTTTTCTTTGGTCTTTCTCTTCTTGTGTCCTCTCTTAGTTCCTGTGTTCTCTTGCTTTGCAACTCTAAAGTTTATATCCGGTAATTTCAAGGTTAATTGAAAATGTGAAATTACATTTCGCAAGAAGTTAGACATCACAATGAACTAAATGCACGCTAATCTCACGTTTATTACAAACTTTAATATTTTCTTTTTTTGTTTATCTCTTTGAAAAATTCTTCGACATTTTCTCAAATTCCCAAATCCAAACTTAAAATGTTTAATTTTACAATTTCATAATCGAAAATTAATAAATTTGATACATCACACTTATATATGAAATAGGTGATAAAAAGAGAGATCACAAAGAAGAGAGTGAAAAGAGAGTAGTTTCAAGAGAAAGAGAATCAGGCTATATGAAAAAGAGGGAGAAAGAAA